>CAUYQG010158506.1:0-82519 GCA_963574415.1 Tarsius wallacei | reverse complement strand
GCCCCACACAGGCGCTGGGGACAGGAGTCAGACCTGCTCATGGCTCTGCATCGCTCCCCACTGGCCCCATTCCTCCAGGCCCAGCAACAGGGGTCTCACTGAAGACTACCACCCCTCCCCTGAGTCCTGAATGGAGCCATTGGATAGCCATTTCCAGATCTGGTGGCCAGCATGGACCAAGGGACAGGAGCATATCTGAGTCTTGGTGGGGCCAGACTTGAGACAGTATGAATAAATGGAAGCCCCACCTATTTTGGCCAGCCACACTGGGGCCCCAGGTAACTGGGGTCTAGGGAGCAGCAGCCACTCTAAGAACTGAACCTATTGCAGCCACTGACAGGAGGGCCTGAGCCCCCTGGGGTCTCAAATTGGCAATCCCACCCTCCTGCCACTTTGTCCCTGGTCCCCCTAATGCTGGGTGGCTCCAGGATTCCATCCATCTTGCTGAGTCCATCTCCCCATTTGTAAAATGGGAATATTAGTACCTGTCCTGCATTGTCACAGTCCTGATAAATGAAATGTCAGACAGGAAAGGGCCTTGGAGACCCACAGGGGCTGTGAGACACCAAGCACGGCTTGGTTTTAAGATCGGAGCCTTGGAAAGTTTTCCACTTTCCCTGGAACCCACTTGTGCATATGTGGGGTCTGCTTTGCAGCTGATACGCTGAAATTACCTTAATCAAGTCAATGTGGCCGGTGATGGTCAACAGCAATGACACTCAGGACAGTGTGTCCAGCTGCCTTGAGTGTTGTTTCTTCGCCTCCTTGGGACTGTCAACTCCAAGACTGACCTCACAGCCCTTGGGTATGAGCACGAGGAATCCCCTGCCTGTTGCTGGGCCACATGGGGACCATGGCTGCTCTCGTGACCAGGCTCTTTTGGCAGTAAGATGTTTCCTCCCCTCACTGTAGTCTTAGACTATCTGATCAAAACTCTGGTCCCTTTGCAAGATGTCAACTTCACAACACCTTTATTTTTAAGCCACTGACCTGCTACTAATAAGTACAAGTATCTCACTTAAAAAGATCAGCTGGAGGAGTGGACCTTGTGGCATTGGTGCTTTGGACCCCCTCCTCCCGGAGGTCAGCAGACATGGGTGACCAGCTGTGTTGTCTGGAGGGTCTGTGGTGAGTCGTGCCCTGGCAGTCGGAGCTGGGAAGCAGGCCATGTTCTCATTCCAGGGCTCCACAGGGCTTGGTTGCAGGAGGAGTTCTTTTAATGAGCACATAGCTGCAGCTGCTGAGGCTCAGGGAGTGCAGAGCAGTGAAAGGGGGCTGAGCTGTGTATCCTCCCCTCGTTCCCATCTCTTTATAGCCTGGCTCCTGGGTGGGTTTGGAGTTGGGGGTGTTGAACAGGTGGGGGAGCCTGGGGAGGATGTGGCTGCAGAAGGAATTGGAGGGAAGTCAGTGTCTTTATCAAGAGAGAAAAGAGATGAAAATCAGAACTCTTCCCAGCAATAACAGAAAAGAAACCTGCTTGTATTGGGTGCCCTACATACCTGCACATTTATGATGTCCCAGGAAGGGTGTTTGTTATTCTGCTGAGAAGTCATTGAAACCAGATGGACAGAGCCCCAGGGTCAGGAGGATTGCCGTGTTACACAGAGCTGCTGTGGTATTGATGTTTGTCATCCAAGATGAATCATGAATTCAGGGTCTCTCTGGCCATCCCTCAAGTCCAGTCACTTCTGCAGGTGAACACTGTGGCCACCAAGGCCAGTGACAAAGCCAAGCCTAGCTGTCACCCAGCTCAGTGCTCCAGGGTCAGCAGCCCCCCAGCCTGCCCTGGCCTAGGGTCTGATGAGGGGATTCAGACCTACCTCTGAGTGGATGTCATCCACCTGGTGCCAGATCCTGGGGGCAAGGACAGCTGTTTTGGGTCACCCAAGGCCCAAGCAGGTAATAGGCATAGTAGGCAGTCAGGAGAGTGTGCGCAACTCAGAGCTGGGACTTTGGGTGAGAGACGCAGGGACCCGCCAGGAGCCCAGACTGGTCAGAAGGATGCAAGTTCCAAACCGCAGCTCCAGCCCTCACCCACAGGCGGATCTGGGGCAAGGCAGCCCCCATGGGCTCCAGCCGTACCATGTATAGAATGGGGTTCCAGTCTGCCTTGTGGGAAGCACCCGACTCAGAGGGGGCCCTCAGGCTTGTCCCACGAGCCACTGACGCAGTGCAAGCTGAGCACTGACACCTCTGCCCACCTCTGGTGGGAGGCCCTGCAGCTTGCCACATTGCCCTTTCTGCTTTGCCAGTAGGAAGCCAAAGTACAGTTCAGTGTTAGTCCCTGAGGATCACTCTGCTTTGTCTTCCCATCCTCGTGTACATAGTCCCTCATCCAGGTGGTTTTCTTCCTTTTTCTGTTCTGCATTTGCATTTTTGTAAACTGCTTCTTGCCCTCAGTGAACCACGAGGGGCTCCAAACATCCACAAACACATGCAGGCCGATGGGTGACAGAGCTGTGTGCATCTCCCCAGGGCTGGGCCGGGGAGGGCAGCAGCTGGTTCCCTCCGTGTGTGCCAAGCCTTCTGCCCAAGAGCGGCCCTGCAGTGGCCAGCCCTGTTCCCTGTCCGAGCCTGTGTCTCGGCTTCTCTGAGGAGGCAGACACAGCCCAGCCAGCTGTGCCAGGCCCACAGCAGCAGCCTTACCCGACTCCCAGTCAGGCAGTCGCCCTTCCAGTCCTCCTCATGGGCACCTGAGCACATGTCTAACGAGGCAGCGTTCCACCTTGGTGGCTCCCCGGCTTCCAGGCTTGAGCTCTGTAGAGTGGATTTGTTTGTTGGGAGTGAGCGGGCAGTGGGGCATCAGCCTGAGAGGGACATGTCAGAAGTGGGAAGTCAATGAAACAAATCAATCCAGTCCTCGGGGACAGCAACACCAATCTCAACCTGATGGCCCTGATCCCCCACAAAAGAGGGTTTGCATGGCTGGCGTGGCCAGCCCCTCCAAGAGTGACAGGGTAAGGGCTCTGCCCCAGGTGGTATCCCTACCCACTCCTGCAGCCCAGTAGGGGAAGAGGGAGTGGGTGTGCCCTGGCAGACAGTGAGTGGCTGCCTCCACAGCCTGTTGTGTCCCCCAGGGGCACCAACTGGAGAGCTGTGACAGAGCCCCGCCCCCTCCAGATTCAGGAATCTGAGGGTTCCTCGGTGGAACACACCCTGGTCAGAATGGCCCAAAAAGACCTTCCCTTCCCCAAGCCCCAGTGTAGCCTGGGAAGTCCCAGAAGCCCCTTCGTCATTTCCTATGGCTGCAGTAACCTATTCCCAGTGCTGATGGCTTCAAACGTCATACATGAATTCTTCTCCAGTTCTGCAGGCCAGAAGCCCAAACTCCATCTCCCCGGCCAAGGTGGCTTCCTCCTTGGCCTCTCCTGCCTGCGCTCCAGGGCCTCTCCTAGTGGGCTCCAGACTCCTGCCTCCATTGGCATGTCTCCTACTTCTCTTTTGTAGGCATGTTCCCCTGCATCCCCCTCAAAAGAGCCCTGTGGTTACATGGAGCCCATCTGGATGACTTAGAATAATCTCCCACCTTAGGACCCTAAATTTAATCATACCCACAAAATCCTACTTGTCCTATGAGGTGACATTTACATGGGCGTCTCTGGGGCCCATTATTGAGCCCACTATACTCCCTTTGGAACCTGGGCATCCGGCTATCACTGAGGACTCCCTGAGGTCACCTGAAGTTGCTGAGGCTGACCCGTGGCCAGCGAGGAGCCACCACCAAGCACCACACCTGGCCTGTGGCCCTCTGTGGTGCCTCAAGGAGTGTCTTGGAAGGTCAGCATCAGGAGACGTGCCAGATGGCTCTGCATCGCTGCCATGGACACCAGCTTGATGCAAGGCTCGCAAGCTGGGCTGCAAGGAGCCCTCCGCAGGGGCTCCTCGGCCAGGAGCTCATCAGATGCCTGAGCATGACTGTGGGAAGGCCCAGCGCTTTATTTTCATTACCCAGCATGCCCATGGAGGGACCCAGCAGGCTACCTGAGCTTTGCAGAATTTACTTATTTACACGGAGCTCAGCTCTGAGCATGGAGCTGAAGGAAGGGGCTTGTTTGGTGCCAGCCTTGGGATCCTCATGGAAGGGCCTCCCCACGCAGCCCTGAGGGCCCTCTGTGGGACGGAGACCCAGCAAGACAGAGGGGAAAGGTCAGCTGTGCCGAGCCCGGGGTCTACTGTGGAATTCTGCTGGGGCAGTGAAGAGGTCAGGATGCCGGGAGCAGGGCTGCTTGGTGGGGCGCCTTGGGGTCATCCTGCAGTCCAGGTGTGCTCAGAGACAACTGGGTGACAAGATGGGAGACTGAGGCGCTGACAGGCAGGCATCAGATGCGATCGCTGTTCTTGCTGAAGTCAGATCCCCTTCTGCCCTTGACATCTCAGATCACACACCAGTTTCTTAGAGCCCTCCCCGCAGGGGCCAGGGCCCACCCGCTCCCTTTTCCTTGGCCGTGTGTCACCCCGATGATACCCGAGAGAAGAAATGTTGCATTTGAGGAGCAGCGCTGAGAGCCATGGCTTCCACAGTTCTAACAAGGTCCTAGATCAGCCCCAGACGGCAATTCCTCCTCTACTTCAACCAGTCAGGGGCCGGGTGGGCACCGGCATGAGGAGATCTCACCATCGGGGAATCGTTCTCTTCCCAGCAGCCCAGAGGTTCCTTCACAGCCCGTCACCCTGATCTGGGAGGAAGGCCTGTGGCCGGCAGCAAGAGGGGAGTCAGTCAGGATGCTGCTCCGCTAGAGTCTGTGTCTACAAATGGAGGAGCCCCTGGGAGCAGGAAAGGCTGTGGTGGCCCACTGCCGACCCTATTCAAAAAGGGGAATATGATGTGGGGAAGGCACTGGAGGGAATAGAGAAGTGATTTGAATCTGGGGGCTTCCTGCCCCCTTCAGTTTCCTGGGGCATTTGGAGTCCTAAGCATCGAGGTTTGTAAAAGTCAGATCAGATTGGCTTGTTGGAGGTTGAGGAGTTCCTCTCCCAGGCCAGACACATGAAAAACCAGGGCCTGCATGAACGGGGCCAACATGTAAATGTCCTTTCTACTCTGAACAGAAACTGTTTCCAGGAAAATCCATCCTAATCCTCCAACCATGACTGGGAGGACACCCAGATTGCCCCAAGTGACCGCTCTGGAGTCTTAGCTGCTCTCTGCTATGGCAACAGATGTCTTTTAAAACTGCCCAATTAACCCTTTGCACCTGAGGTTCTCATAATTACTGGCAATGCATCACCCTTGTGACGCCATTTTGCAGACTCAACGGTAAAGCTAGTTCCCGGTCAGGTCGGCGGACCCCTAAGTGAGCAGGGCCTCTGAATACTCATCCTTCCCCTGACAAGGCCAGAGTCTCTCTCTCTGCAGCCTTCCTGCAGGAGTGCTTTCATGGTCCAGAAGGGTTCTCGACCCACAGAGGGGCCCGAGCCCTTGGTCAGTGAGAGGTAATGCTGTCCCTGAACAGCCACCTGAGAGCACTTGGCGTGGCCTAGGCACCTGCACCCACAGGTGCTGGATTTGGGTCTCAGGAAACTCCAAAATCTCCAGCCACACTCTTCTGCCTCCCCAAAGGGCATCTGCAAACCCAAGGATGCTGCCAGGGCTCTGAAGCTCCCCTGGGCCAGGCAGACCCTGCTCTGGGGCTCACAGGTGAAAAGAGGATGGGGAAGACCAGGAAACTCACAAACCCTGATGCCGTGGGCTCCTTCTGCCTTGAGGTAGGGCCCTCTGGCCCACCCTGCAGGGCATGAGGGCAAGGGAGGAGTCCGCCCAATGCCCCATCGCAGCCAGAGCCAGAGCCCTTGGTCAGGGAGCCACAGTAGAGTGGCCTTGGCAGCCTGGCTCCTCAGAAGGGAACCAGGGCCAAGCGGACAGGCAGGCATGCTTACCCGATGGCACTTCATTAGCAGGCGGCACTGGGCCGTCACTCAGCAGTAGGCGACAGTGAGCGGGAGTGACAAGAAGCACTTGAATCCCATTATGGATTAATCAGCAGATGGGGCCAGCGGGTGCCACGCTGTGCTGCCACTCTGCCGCCGCACAGAGCCACTCATGGCTCCTGCACAGTCTGCTGGAGAATCCCCCCACTGGGGCTCTGAATGGTGGGCTGGGGAATCTGGGCACCCTCAGGAAGGGGAGGCCGGTAGCGCCTGACTCAGGAAGAGCCCACTGGGGGGCACCACCCTACAGTCCTGTTGCTCCCCTGAGCCATGGCCTGCCTTCAGGCTGGAGCTGGTGCCGCCTGGTCAGCGATGGTGACGGCTCAGTGGGTGGAGCCTTCTCCATGTGCCCATCTAGGTGCACCACAGGCCTGGGGGAGGAGCCATTTCACAGATAAGGAAACCAAAGTTCAGCAGTCAGTGAGAGCCAGGCACTGCCCTCCCTCGCCTGCCCTGGAGCAGAGCCCACATGCCCACAGCCCTGGAGAGCCCAGGCGGAAGTGAGGAGGGAGATAAGCCCCTAGGATTCAGCTGTC
This sequence comes from Tarsius wallacei, assembly GCA_963574415.1. NCBI lineage: Eukaryota > Metazoa > Chordata > Mammalia > Primates > Tarsiidae > Tarsius > Tarsius wallacei. Next base: position 76,055 of record CAUYQG010158506.1, on the reverse strand, counting down.
TCTTCATCACCTTTCGGCGTTGTCATCAAAACCCTTGTCCCCACTTAATTCCTTAAGAAACTTCTGTTGAACCCCAGCTTGCTTGGTGTTTCAGGGAGTTCTGCTGGACAGTCTCTGCAGCAAGGGCCAGAGAAGGGCCACACCCCCAACTGGAGTGGCCCCCTCTTGCCTCTCAAGTCCTTCTGGACCTCCAGGCTGGAATTCATCTTTGTTGCCCCCTCCCCTTACAGATGGCCGCTCTCCAGAGCCCCTTCTATGGTGATAAAATGAATCTCTTCTCCCTCTGCCAGAAGATTGAGCAATGTGACTACCCACCTCTCTCTGGAGAGCACTACTCAGAGAAGGTGAGTTTACTGACACCACAGGCTGAGGCTGGGGAGCCCAGGATGGTCAGCCGTGGCTCAGGAGGGGAGTTCCGAAACACCACAGCTGTGGGGCAGAGCTTAGGTTCACTTTACAGGGCAGAGAAAGCCTTCTGGAAAAGGGACTCAAAGTGGGTAGGTGAATTTCACTGACACCAGTGTGGGCCGTCAGAACTGGCGGAACCTGGCCAATGTGGCCATTGGCACACTTCTGCCTGTTTGGCTCCCAGTTAGGTGTGAGGCTTGCCGCTACAGGTCCCAAGGATGGGCTTCACGTGGTGCCAGACCAGATACGGATGGAGGCAGCAGGCCCTGGCTCACCATCCTGATGGCTGTCACTCCATTCCCGTAACAGGAGACCACAGCAAGCGGCCTGGTCGGTCTCTCTCTTATGGTAACAGCCCTCAGGCTCACCTTGGATTTCTCTTTTCACACGGGGTACAGGGGCTGTGGACACAGATTCCAGCAGTCTGGCATCAGGCTGTGCCAGTTACTAGCATGTGTAGATGTCACCTTCCTCAGTTCCCTCATCGTGAAGATAGGGAATTGGGGGGATTAAATGACAGTGTCATGGCATAACAGTGGTTAAAGGTGTAGACAGACTAGGTTCACACTCCCCTCGCTGTTCCTGGGTAGCTTCCATTCCCTGAGTCTCAGTTTCTTCATCTGTAAATACTAATACTAGAGTCTTCCACACAGAATCAGTGTAAGGGTTAAGGGAAGGCATGTGACATGCTCAGTGTAGTACCAAGCTAACACTACCTTCATCATTAAAAAAGTAGTCACTGGATGTAACACATGACCTGGCTCAGTGTCAGTGTTCACTAAGCGTCATTTTCTGTCCGAGATGAATGTTAATATGAGTTTGAGGCCTTTCTGAGCCCACCCCACAAGACCACAGGCCATTACCTCACAATAATAACAGCTCACATGTGAACTTCCTGTGCTGAATCCTCCCCATATCCCCTTTTACTAATAAACTGAGACACAGAAGGGTAAGGCAGCCGTCCCCAACCTTTTTGGCATCAGAGACCGGTTTCATGGAAGACAGTTTTTCCACGGTCAGAGGGTGGGCAAGATCAATAGGCATTAAATTCTCATAAGAAGTTTACAACCTAGATCACTTGCATGAGCAGTTCAGGGTCTGCACTCCTATGAGAACTTAATACCCCAACTGAGGCTGACAAGAGGCGGAGCTCTGCCAGTACCTCTCCGTAGCCTAGGGTTTGGGGATCCCTGAGTTAAGGAATTCACCTAAGGTGAAAGAACTTGTAAATGGTGAGGCAGGATCTGCACCTTATTCCCAGCCACTGGGCCATCCTGCTTGATGACCTGTCTCATCGGTGGCCCAACCAGCTGAGGTGAGGCTGTGGAAGGAGCATCCTTGCATGAGCCATGCTGCACAGCTCAGGTCCCATGCTCTGACCATGCATCCAGGCGGGATGCCCTCCTTGTGCCAAGTGTGCTGCTCGTGGCTTTGCAGACACCCAGGGTGTGGAGATCGGCCATGGAGAGCCACACTGAACCCTCCTTTCCCTGGCCCCTACCTCAGGAGCTTGCTGAGTTCTCATCTGCACCTTTGGAGGAAGCACTGATGCTCTCCAGTAGAGGGTGGCCAAAAAGGAAAAACTAGTCACATTTCTTTACAGAGTTAATAGTTCCCCTCTCTGCTTTTCCATTTTCCATCTTGTTTAAATTTGGACTCCTATACTGTTCAAATGCAAGCAGCTTAGAGCCGTGCAACCTGCAGCAGATCATAACTCTGTGCTTCAGCTGCCTCTCCATAACTGAGAACTGTCATCTCTGCCTCAGTTATGAGGCTGAAATGAACACCCCAGGAAGCCACATCCCTCCCTAGTTAGCCATTCCCTTGCCACAAGCTCCTACTTCCCTGAGCACCCACTTTCACCACTTACATGCAGCATTTCTAGGCCTTGTGTGCAGGAGTGAGAGGTGCTGCTGAGGAGCCCCTCAGGACACCCCAACTTTAAAATTATACCACCTCTTAGAATTTAAAATAATTTATTATTTTTGTTTCTTTTGATTTCTGAACATTTCAAGTATTGCCAAATGTGTGGTCTACTCATAAATGAGTAGTTCGGGTCACATAGATGCCACCTGAATATAGTTTTCTTGGTCTTCAAACCTGTCAGAGGCCAAGCACAGACACCTTCCCCTGATTATTGTAAAGTTCAGAAGAGTGACCTCAGAACCCAGAAGCGTCCAAGCCGGCTGCTATCTTGTGTTTATAAAGCAGTGGGAGCCCAGAAAGGCATGAGCATAGCTTGGAGGAGCTGCCCAGGGGCTTTACAGACCAGTTAGAAGATGCTCTATCCAGGAGCCCCTTGACTGCAGGAAGCCCAGACCCTGGTGCCCTCAGCCTCGGGGGATGGCGGGGAGGGTGTGCTGCAGTAGCCCCTGAGCCTCCGGAAAATCCTTCTGACCCTCCCCAGATTCCCTGAGTGTGGCCCTCACTCAGGACCTCCTGCTCCCTGCTGACCCGGCCCCAGGCCAGCCAGCCCCTCCAGTAGCAGGTACTTAAATGAAAACCATTGCGTGAGCCTGGGATGCAAGTTAAGATGTAGGCTTTTTAAGGTCATTATTTTAATTACCATTAAAATAATTGGCACTCCGGCTATCAGAAGAGCAGAGGCGATCAGAGGCTCAAGGCGCCCCTCCCCCACCTCGAGGCGGGAGCAGCCTTCAGTGTCTGTATAATTAAAAGCTCCATCTTTCATGAACACAATAAAGAGGCCAGGGGGTGGGCAGACTGCAGCCCTGCTGCATGTTAATGCATTTATTATGATCAATAAGCCCTTTCCTTGAGTTTTGTCCTCTGGTTTGGGCATCTGTGTGACTGACAGCAGACACACACACACAGATTTGCCTGGTGGTGTGGACAAAGTTCAAAATTATTTGGAGGTGCCCATTCTCAGGGCCTCAAAGCGTGGCCTTTGGGGTCAGGCAGGCAGTCCTGTCTATACCATGGGAGCTGTGCCACAGCACACCCCTTACCCTCACTAAGCACCGTTCTTTATCTCTAGTGGGGACAACTGAGACCATCGAGTTGCTGTGAGGATTAAATGCCTTAGTGCAGGTAAACATGCCGAGTCCACATGGAGCTGCTTTCTTAAGAATAACACACCATTCCCTTCCTTGCAGTTACGAGAACTGGTCAGTATGTGCATCTATCCTGACCCGAACCAGAGACCCGACATCGGATACGTTCACCAGGTGGCCAAACAGATGCATGTCTGGACCTCAAGCACCTGAGCATAGATGCACCGTGCCTTATCAGAAGCCAGCACCACTTTGCCTTACTTGAGTCTTCTCTCCGAAGTGGCCCCTGGTAGCCTAGAACAGCTAAGACAACTGGGTTCAGCAAGTTCCCCAAAAGGGGACCCAGCTTTGCAGCAGTTGCTGAATGCAGGGTGGCCGAGGGTGGGGCGCTGGTCATATGTCACTGATGGTCAAATTCAAAGTTCTTTCTTTTACTGTCGCGGACAATCTCAGTTGGGTTGTTAACAAGGGTAACTGGTTCACCAAGCCACTGAAGCCCCCCTTGTATTTGGATTGCAATGTGAATCTTTAGGGTAATTCCTCCAGTGACCTGTCAAGGTTTAACCAACCGGAGACTTGCAGGAGACTGGTTTGTGTAGTGAGCCTTTGAAAATGGTTAGTACCAAGTTCAGTTTAGTTCTTAGTATCTTTTCAAACAATCAAGCTATATGCTTAACTTAGTCTGTTGTAAAGGGATAAAGCGGAGATAATTTTTTTAAGTAGAGTGGAGATTTTGCTAACTTTTTAATGTACATTTTATAATGTGATGAATGACGATGAGGAGTACCCAGCATCTGGCACAGAGCTTCACAAGGCAAATGGTGCCAGAAAACCAGTTCTCCCTACAGCCTGGTTTGGCCATCTTCTGGACATCTGCTGTGTACCACACACTCTGTCACCTCCTTGAATGCTGGCGTTTCATTTCATGATCGGTGTGGAGCATTATTCCTCCACAGGAAGGAAGTATGGGGTATAAAAAACTTAACGGCTTTGCCCTCAGGCTGTCCTTTACAAATTCTGGTTTTGCAACTTCTAGTGTGACTTTGGGCGAGTTTCTTAGCCATTCTGAGCCTTAGTTTCCTCATCTGTAAAATGGGATTAATAGTATCCACCTTCAAGGTTGCTGACAAAATTTGAAACAAAATATGCAAATTAGCTAGCACAATGTAAATAATCCAAAAATGGTAGCCACTCACCCCTAAAGTCAATGGACCGTGTAAGTCAAGAATTAAAGTATAACTATATTACTTGTAGGAAACCAGAAATGTGTTCATTTATTTCTTGTTCCCAAATAGGATTAACTGTGAAGACTAATTTATAAATGTGAACCTAAGAAAACTCAAGCTCTGAAGGAAACAGTTTGAATTTTGTTTATACTCAAGTTAAGCTTCAAATGGTCCAAGTTGTCGTCACTGTCTTGGTGACAGTTCAGCCCTCCAGATGAGAGCACTATTGTGGTCTTGGACAGGTGACACTCACCTAGCTGCTTGTGGCAAACTTGCTGACCTGGGCTCCTAGGGATAAAACATCCAGGACTGGGCTGCTGCTGCTTTCATGTGTGGACTCGGTTCTACTGTAACACTCTGGGGCTCAAGGGATTTTCTCCAGATGCACTCTTCCTCTGTACTTGTTCTCCATGTTTGAAATAAATCGGGGTGAGAGGAGTTACTTCTGTGAAAGGGTACAATTAATGAATGATTTTAAAATGGCTTTGGAGAGTTTGCTCTTAAACCAGGAGATCCAAAACTCAGAACACTGTCAGCAGTACGATTTCTTGAGGAGTCTTTTAAAAATACAACTTCCCAGGCCCCAGACATTGAGTAATACTGGGATTTCTTTAAGTTCCCCCATAATTTTGACAGTTACCAGCCAAGTGTCTGCCCTCAATAATTCCACTGTTCTTCCCAGCCTACTCCTGGCAGTGGTAACAGGAAGCTGGGCTGAGAGTGGGCTCACCTTGGAATGTTCCCTTTATGAGAAAACCACGTCCCAGTCTCATGCCTAGCACTTAAACCACTGAAAAGTTTTTCTGATTCCAGACAGACTTTTTTTGCAATATTCTGCTTCTGGCTGTCAGAGCCCCTGCTGTGTTTCCCCTTGGCACAGTTGGCCCCAGCTCGCAGGTGGCCTGGCTTTCTGCACACCACCCACTTGCCACACTGTGAGAACAAACCCCTAAGTGCACCCGCTGGAGATGCACAATTGCAACCATTCACCAGGTCTGAGTGTTTGTGCAACAACTTTGTCCTACTTATTACAACCCCCAAACAGTCCTTTGATTTCCATGAAACTGGCCAAAGTGGAGTTCACCCAGTTTCACCTGCCCGCCTTTTCTTGGTACTTTGAACTAAATTAAACTGAGCTTGAATAATTCGAACTTGAAGATTCATCTTGGACATTTCTTCCCTACTTGGCTGCTGAGGTGAAGGCTGTGCTGCACTTATCACCCTATTCAAAAACAAAACAAACCTGGAGCCATCCTGAACAAAGACACTGGCAGTCAGCAAAAGGGGTGGGTATAAATGTTCATCTGAAGAATCAGAGCAACAGAGAAGGCCCGGTCTATTCTCAGAAGGGTTCTGTGGCTTACACTCACCTGAACCCAAACTGGTATTCAAGGAGGATTAACACCCTGAAGGGGAGGCTGGGTTGCTGGGCCTTAGTGGCCAAAAAGAAACCCACACAGTCCCCAGACCTTAGTTACTCAATTTGGTTTAAATCTTTTATTGCGTTTCAGCCAACACTAGCCAATGAATGTCTTACAAGGGGCTCCAACACCTGCCATCTTGTAGAGCAATAGCCAGCCATCCACGGACACCACTCAGGAAGTGTCCATTGTCTGGACTGTTTCTTCCAGCACCTCAATCTCCAGGGTGGTGACTTTTTCAGTGAGCACCGCAGTGGTCCCTTTCTCACACCTGTACCGGCCAAACCTAGTGAGAAAAAAAAGCACAGGGTTAGGATTCACCTTAAGGCACCAGAAAGAGGGCTGGAGAGGTGAAAAAGCCCTCCAGGTGCTGCACTGAGTAGGCTACACTGGGTCCTGGCTCTCCTGAGTCCAGAACTGTGACCTGGGGGTTCAGCTTCCCCAGGGCTCACTTTCCTCAGCTCTCAAGTGCTGCAAAAGGGGGATTCTGGTAGGCATGTAGTGCACATTAAAGGATAACAGAGAAAGCCCCAGCACTTAGTGGGCACTCAGACCTCCTTTGTACCGCACCTTCCCCAGTCCACACAGGGAAATACTTGGTCATCTGACATCAGTCTTCAACCTCCCTAAGTACCTTTTAGTAACCAGCAGGAAGCAAATCCTTTCATTATACGAGAAGGACGTGATCATCCTCCTCTTGAGCAGCAACAAGGAGGACTTAACTATTACCTTATACCCTTTTAAAAAATATCTGGAAGCATAAACAGTATAAAATGGTTCACAGCCAGGCTCTGGACTTATCACTTCAGACCACTCTCAAGACAAGAGACGTAACCCCCCTTCAGGAACACACCCAGCACCCTCTTCCTTGGAGTGAATCTGCCAGAGATTTCTTTAAGCACAAGGTGGTCTGTAAGATACATATTTGGGCTGTTAATTCTCACACTGGGCCAGGCATTAAGATACTGTCAAATGGCAGCAGAAACCCAACTGTTCCTCTGGTCTGTCCCCAGCTGGGACACTATTTCTGTCAAACTGGCAGGGACTAACAGAAGGCTGCTGGCTATGCCATGACCATGTGCTCCAGGAAACCAACCTCCCCAGTGGGTGTTTGGGCTCAAAGGGGGAGCAGGAAGCAGATAAAAAAGGGCAACTTACAGAGTTCTGTATCAAATTCAGGGTCAGCAAGGGACAACCTGCTTTACTCTGCAAAGCATTCCCATCCCTACTGCACTCTTAAAGGATCTGAATACCAACACCTTCTTAAAATCCACTCCCACTGGTGTGAAGATGGCACCCCATGTGCACTCTTAGAGCCAGAGTCCCCTGTAGCCGCCATGTGCCTGACTCATCTGAACTGGACCACCCTGGCTGTCATGTCTGCTTTCGGCAGGGAAGGTTTCTGCCCTAAGCAACAATGGACTGTAGCAGGGCTGTGGAGGGCTGAGAGCAGAGAGAGCAATAGGAATTTGCAAGCTAAGGTCTACACTGGTGCTGGGCACAAGATGCTTGCCCAAGCTAAGGTCTGCCCTCACCCTGACAGTCCATTCTGGAAAAGGGCTTCGCCTAACCCAGGCTGTGCCCCCATCAGCAGTCAGTGGCAGAGAAGATGACAGAGTCCAGGGTGTATAGACACAGTCACTGTAGTGTCCTCAGCCCCAGGGCACCGAGGGTTAGTCGCTCCAAGCAGACAGCAGGTTACCACACATTACCACACACCTTCCACATCACCTCACCAAGCCTTCATGACTAGCTACAGGTGCTTCTGCTTCTGTTCTCGTGTGTTTACAGTCTCCTTGCAGCTGACAAACCCATGTCCCCAGGAAGTAAGACATGCCACTGCAGCCTTCCCTTCTGGATGAGGACTCCTGTGCTGAGCACAGGTTCCCTGGGCACCACAAACAACTTCTCAGTGGCTCAAGCATGGCTTTCAGAATCCTCATCCAGGACCCTGTTCATTCTGAAGGGAAGGGAGTCACCCTCCCCTCCCTTCCCTTCACCTCTTTACCTCGACTTGCTAGAGTTATGCAGCATTTTGCAGGTAGCCAGGGAAGCACGCCAAGCTCTCAACTACCAGAAGCTCGGCAAAGCCCGTTCCAACACAACTTGGGGCCAGAAAGGTGGCTTCCCTTCTTGCCAAAGGCCCAAGGGACTCTGTGGGCTCATTAGAGGTTCCATAGTCCAGCTCCATTTCAAAGACAGGGAGACTGACTTGCCACCAAGCCAGCTGACATCCCCCTAGCCCTTGTGCCAGCCCTGCTGCCCACAAGACATACAGAGCTTCAAGAGCACACACAGTTTCTGCAATGCTGAGTGCAGGCTGTAGTGAATACCTGCTGGGTTTGAATGTTCTATTCTTTCCTTATGAATTGTTCCTGATTTGGAGTTGCGTGTAGTGGGGGATTAAAGCAAACATTCCAGAAGGTGAAGCTTACCATCCTCTGAGCTAGCCCATGGAGCTGAATAGGAGGTTGGAGTTTACACATACTGCCATGCTGCACTCATGACAGCAACCAGAGGCACAGCTCAGACAGCCATATTCTACACTGCTGGGGATCCCAGAAGAGGTCAGGAGCCACAGGATGGCCAAGTGGCTGGATGACCACGAGGCTATCCAGGTACTGCAAACGAGCTGCTCATCTGCACACACACTGGTCACCAGGGTTGGAAAGCTTCCAGTTCTGTTCAACTCACCTAGAACCTCCTCCCACCACTCTGAGCCCAGGCTGCACCACTGAGATAGGGGCCTGCTTGGCACATACCACAAGCTAAAAGCATGACTCCCTATAGCGTAGCAGATACCAGTTAGCTCCTGAGGCTCACTATGGGAGGCTGCTGGCACTGGTTATAACCTTCTAGGAGGCTCAGAGCACTCTGAGGGAAAGCTATGGGCTGGCTGCCCTGAAAAATGCGCCTCCTCCCAGACTTCAGATCAATTTCAGGGGATTCTTTCAGACACGTGAGAAAGGACAGCAGATGACTCAAACTCCCCTCCCTACCTCCCAGCCTAGGGCTCTTTCCTGGCCCCTCCACCTCTCCCATCAAATCAAATCATGCCTACACCCAACAGCAGCCCACTGTCATAAAGAAGCAATGATTCCAAGGTCTGTGTGGCAGGCTGATTTGGGAACACTGGATGTACTTAATGTGGGAAAGAATCGAGAAGACTGTGTCCAGAGGCCCTGGAACATCAAGGGTGACCACAAAGCCAGGGGACACAGGATAAACTTCATCTCTTTCACTGACCTGGTCCCCTTCTTGTTGGGCACTGAGTATGGGCGGAGAAAATCCAGCTTGCTCTTGCTGATGACACAGAGATCAATGTTGCTTCCAGAACCCAAGTCATTGAATATGCCAGCTGCAATGGCTTCACTGACCAGCTTCTTGGCTTCCTCTTCCTGAGTAAGAGAATGGCATCAATAATGTCAACAGCTGAACCGAGGGCCTGCTCTGACATCCACAAAGTGCCTTTACAAGCGGTGTGCGCAATCGCCTGGGGGGCAGGCACAGCTTTCAATGCCCATTTCACATAATAAGGAAAAGATCTCAAAGGATTTCAATAATTTGCCCAAAGCTGGTAAGTGGGGGACCCAGGCCTGTCAAGCTCTGCATGCGCGCACCACCTCTTTACCACACTGCTTCACATCAGACATTCACCACACATGGGGTACATACTGTGGGCTGATAGCATGTATCATCGTCTAAATCAGGGGTTAGTCAGCTTTGCTTGTAAAAGGCCAGACGGTAAATATTTTAGGGTTTTTGGGCATTCAGTCTCTGTAAAAAGTACTCAACTCTGTCATGGTAGCACCAAAGAACCATAGACACATACATAAACAAATGGGTACAACTATGTTACAATAAAATTTTATTAGCAAAAACAGGCAGTGGGTCGAATCTGGCCCAGGGACTATAGCATACTTAACCCTGATCAAAAATGTCCAACAATGGCTGAAACTTATTTCCTGGTAACATAATGGAGAAAATCAGTATCATGAGGGTAAAAACTAACACCAAAACATAATAGCAGTTCTGGAAAAATGCTGGCAGAGCCAATGGTGGGACCTCTAGTCCAAAAGGATTCATCTTCTCCTATTAATGAGCCTGCAAGTTCACTCAAATAATTCCTATCTTTGAATCACTCTCTCCTTTGATCTACCTTTAAGAAACAAGTTCATGTCCCCAACAGTTACTGGTGAACAGGTGAACTAATTCCTTTCTTATCCAAGAAGGTCTGTCACATGCCAGGTCCTGTATTAGGAGCTAGGGCTGCAGGAATGGATGCAATCCCCAAGTCCCTGCCCTCTAGGGGCTTGGAATCCAGTGAGGTTATCAGACCCACGTAAGTACAATACAGGGTGGGAAGGGCTAACAGGTAGCTGAGAAGGAACCGTGAGAACGCTGGCCAGGTCAGCAGAGCTTCAAAGAGGAAGAGGCAGGCTGCACACAAGGTACCCAGAAAACAGCAAACAGAAGGAAGGCAGCAAAGACCATGGCACTGGACGTGGGGGACACCACGTTCAAGCTCTTCATGCAACAAGAACAAAAATGCTCCCAAAGCAGGGAATCTACCAGTGCTACGGCTCCTTCCCAATCCACAAGGGCATGAGTCCATCAACATGCAAGGTGAACTATGGAGCTCACCCAAGCAACACTCTTGGAGAAATACGGCTCCCACCCAAAATCCAGCCTGAGAGCACTGAGAACAGATTAACTAACTACAAGTTGTGAGAAGATCTGGGCCCACTCAGGGCTCCTGCTCCGCTGCCCGCCCCAACTGAAATTCCAGTGACATAAGCGCCCTCTACAGACTCAGAGAAAGATAGACAAGGCTCTGCTGGAAGTGGGATGCTCAGCAAATCAGCAGCAGGGAAGAAGAGTTACCACTGCTTTACTAAACTCTGGTGTGGTCATATGCTCTTTGAGCTATGGCCGCCACCATGTTTTCTAAGCTTTGGTCCCCTCCCCCATCTTGGGGAGCTGAATCTCTCTCTAGCTACTCTCTCTTCTCTCTCTAATTTGCTTTCTAAATAAACCATATTTCTCAATCTAACAAAAAAATTAATTCCAACATCCTGTAATTGGGAATTCTCCACAGTCTGTGAGGCCAGAAACCAATGAAGGTGGCAGCAAAGAAGGCATTTTAGGGGAGAAACAAAACCAAGCACTCACTCACTCAATAAACGCAACCTCATCCCAAACTGTTTCCCTCACTCCACGGCCAAGGTGTGTGTGTTCGTGCACTGGGTGCACCCTGCTTCCCCTGCTCCTAGCCTACCAACTCTTCTCCCCCACTTCTTTGACTGAACTATTTCTTCTGCTGTTTTTTCTCATCTCTGCTGCTGGTGTCTTGAGCCAGCCAACAGTACCTAGTGGACACCACAAATCCTGCTGGCAGCACCTAGGATTTACACTTCCCAGATGACTCTATTTTAGGAAGTGGGGATAGGGGAAGATTTAGGGAAAACTAAAATATACAAATGATATTAGACATGCATATCTAATGTCAATTCAACTGGGCACAGATACCAGAAGGCTGGCAGATTACAGGTGATTATCCGACTATTGTGCAAACATTCTGTAACATAAGTAGGTAACTGGTAAGACTTTAAAACACACAAAATTTGAAATGTATTATGTATAGTTTATTTACTCAAAAATTATCATTTGTGCTGTTTTTAAGCGTAAATAACAGCTTTTTTAAATTGGGAAAATACATCTTTTAAGTTCCTTTCCTCCTCGCCAATTCTAGGGAAGGCAATTCCTTAAGGAAGAAATCTTACAAGTCTCTGACCTCTCTCCACCCCCAGGTCCCACACTGGTCTCATATACATGGGACTGAAGATGTTATAGGATAGAGTGAAACTTACATTTATTGAGCACCTATATGCTCACTAAATCAATCAATCAACACATATTTACTGGCAATCTAATGTCACTTTGATAACCATTACCATTTTTACCCCTGCCCTCAACCATCTTTTTAAGTTGGTATTGTCAGAAACTATGGCTGAAAGAGACTCAATGACTTGCTCAAGGCCATACAGCTAGTAAATAGTAAAACAGGTCCATCAGGTTCCAGAGCCAGGCTACAGTAGCATGCCAGCCCATGCTACTGAGCCAGGCACTCCTCAGCTAGTCCCTGATTCAAGGCTGTGTCACTCACTCCCCATCACCAACCTGGCCTAGGGTTAAACTGAGCAAGTTTAACAAATGAAGAACGGTAGTTGCCAGTTTCTCACTGAGCCAATCAGCAGCTCCTCTGATGATCACCTCCATTGAGAGGTGGGTAGGCACTGTTTTTCTCAGAACGCGCACAGACTACCACCTGAAGGGCCTTCTGCACTCTCAACCAGGTTGGAGCAACATTTGTACAATGTAATGTCAGAGGACCAGTGTTAAGATCTAAAGCCTTATTTCACATATCCCCTCACCTTACCACCAAAACCCCTCAAAACACAGAGGGCGAAAATGACCAAAGGTTCTACTGTCTACCCATTACTTACATAATTCATGTTTTCAGCAAAGATTTATGGGGCCCTACTATGTTCCAGAACTGCTTTGTATGTCGAACACTGTCTCTCTGACTACAGTAGTTCCATACACAGAATTCCAGACACATATGCAAATATGCTACTGGGCATATTCAAACTGTGTTTTCTTATAGTAGAATTTCACAATTAAACAACTTTTGTCTTTAACATGTGCTACCAAATATTTAAGAAAACTATCAAGTAAAACCACAAACTAAAGACAAGAGGTGGGGAAAACACCACATTTATCTGTTTCTGGCCCACAATAAATGCAGGAAGCATTGTTTCTTCCTTTAGCATCCATTCTTCATAGGGAAATGTACCTCCCTTTCTGGAAGATGCAGAGTGACCTGAGTCCTGGGCAGCATCTGCCTGGGGACAGCTGCTACAGACCGACCCTGACTAGGGCCCTGCAGAGCCCATGACCCCAGATGGTCAGGCCCAGGTGCGATGTTCTCTCCCACTGCCAGGGAGGTGGCCATCTCCAGCCAGCTAGTCACAAGGGAATTGAGATTCAGTGTATAGACGAACCAGCAGGACTTATCCTAACTACAAGAAAAATGGCCCTCCAAGCCAATGGCAGCTTCCTTTTACTTTGAGGTGCTCAGCCAAAAGACCACCATGACCCTGGTGACTCAACACCAATTGGGGACCCAGGTTCAAGATCACCTGGCAGATGTGGAAGGAGACAGACTAGGTTTGAATCCCCAGTATCCTACTTAGTGCTGTGCAATCTTGGGCAAGTCACTACACCTCCCTGAATTTACTCTCCTGCTCTGTAATGTAGTAATAAATCCTTCCTAACAGGACTGCTGCAAAAATTAGAAATAAAGCACAGAAAGCACCTACCACAGTGTCTGGCACATGGCTATCGCTTTAATAAGTGGCAACTATTTAATAAAGCAAGCCAGAGGGCCCCTAAAACCACAGTTGATCTCTAAGCGGCAACTGTCTGTACCAAACCCTAGGCCAGGAGAAGGCGGTCCAAACAAACCTGCTGACAAATCTTCACACGGTGCCATGGAGAAGTTCCTATAATAATTAATCCAAGCAAAAAGCTCACTCCCTAAAAGTTCAGAGAATATAAAAGGAACACTTCCTGCTTTATGGCTACAAAGACCAAACTAACTGGGAATATCAGTCCCCAGGGCCACCCCTGCTTCTTAAATGAGATTACAATAAGAGTGATGTACTGTACTACAAGTCAGCTGTGACAAGCAGCACTTTATAGAGCTATCTGTTTGTCTCCATCACTGCATCGTACAATGTGTCCCTGGACTCCAATGTGCAGCTCCATTTACCGCTACATGACAAATGGGCAGCACTTGTAAAAGGCACAAAGAGGTCCACATCGGCCACGTAATGGTCACCACAGCTGTACCCGAGTGCTTGAGGGGACAAAACAGACCCCCAAGTTCATTAAACTGACCAGTAATGGATCTTTCAAAAAGTGCCTTAGGAATCGTACAGAAAAGGCTAAAATAAATAACTCAGCATGGAAGGCTAATCTGAAATGGTGTTTGATAAATTATTTATAACACAGGCGATTGTCTGCATTTAATATTGGAGCTACTAGTAGCATCTTTAAAAGATGATTTATGTGTTGTAATGCTATTAAACTTTATATTGGCCCACTGCTAGCTATAAAGTCTGCTGAGATTTAGAGAATGAGTTTTAAACTGTCACTGCAACATCATAGGAGATGGAGACTGTATTAAATCTTTACTTTAAACCTGTTATCTAGAGAGTTGCATTTTGTAGACACTCACAAACTGATAGATTACCTCGGCATCCGCTACAGTGCAGGTCCAAAAGAGTACTGCAAAGAAACTTTTTCCACATTATTCTTGTCTACAGCTACAATTGAATTTCTCTTCTCACTTAAGTGATTTTTAGACTGGGAATGTCACCAGAGGAAAATGTAGGTGTGCCAGCCAGTGGGCACCCTGGACAGTTCAGCATCAAATTAATACTCTTTAAATAAACCCACTGCACTTGACTGTGAGTTACACATACCGAACAGTGCTTTACTCACATTGGAGGCAGGCAAAAATTAAATATGCATTCAACTGAAAACCTAACAGATTCTTTTAGACACAGCTTTGGAATGTGAAGATACATGTATATGGCAAGTCATTTGAAACAATCAATTTGTAACTAAAATTTTGTGAAGAATTTAAAAAGAAATAAAATAGGTTATTTCTTGGAAAGTATATTCCACTTATGTAGCTGAGGAGCTGGGTGAAAAACCGAAAGGAATATTCACCCTTTTTTCATGAAGAACAGGCCTTCACCGTTGTTTTTTTTCCAGGGCATCAGAGAAGTGTCCCTTTGCCTTCTGTCCAACCCCCATATCAGGAGTCAGGGGACAGAGACTCTCCTACCTTTGCTCGGGGAAACAGAAATGTGAGTGGGATCATAGCCGACCTTTCACACAACTTTCATCAGTTTTCCAATGTGCTACCGAGTCTACATTTAGTGACACTTAGGTCATAACAGTTTGCTCCTTTATTAACTAAGAATTTAACTCAGTAAGGATTGAAGCATGGGAAGATTGGGGACATGTGGCCAAAGGATTCAAAATTTCAGTTAGGAGGAATAAGTTCAAGAGATCTGCTGGTATATCACGGTGTAACAATGTAATGTATACTTGAAAATCTGCTAAGAGAGATTTTAAATGTTCTCACCTCAAAAAATAAATATGTGAGGTAATGCACATGTAATTAGCTTGATTTGGCCATTCCACAATGTACACATATTTCAAAACACCATGTTGTATATGACAAATATATGCAATTTTTATTTGTCAAGCAGAATGATTAATTTTTTAGAAGAACTGAAACAGTCCAAATTCATCTTGGAAAGGCTGTTATCTTTTGTCACTGTGATATGAAACAGCAAAAAAATCAATTTTCTCTGATGATTTGCAGCAGCGCAGCTAAAAGTCTGGATGTGATGAGAGTTTGAACCCTAAAGAGAGGGATCAACATTTTAGAATAGCCCAGTGCTTGGCATGTTATGTCAACAAATGAAAAAAACAAAACACTCCCTTCAAATGCATACACGGCTCTGCCAAACTCCAAGACGCATCCCAAGAAATACACACTACAAGGGGCAACTCCAAAATCACCTCAGTCCCAACTGGCGACCATCCAAAGGCACTTAAATGCCCGAGAGGAAAAGGTCTGAGCAGTGTTTTGTAGTAGCCCGCTGACATGCTGAGGTTCTGGCTGTGCCACTACTGCAGCCTGAAGGAATCATCAACAGCTGATGTTTGAATAAAATTTAAAGAGCCCAAAAAAGTGTTTAAAGCAGTCCCACCAGAAGCAGGATGCTTTCTGCACTGTGTAATAACAGACCTGATGTATTCCATGTGTAGCCACATATTTTACAGTAGAAAAGGTTAATTTTTTTTCAGACTAGGCTGTGTGACAAAAGCAAAGGTGTCCGAGTCTTGGGGGGCTTGAGCTGTCTGATAAGAACAGCCTGCCTGTGAACACCTGGGAGTCAAGCACAATTGACTGCAGCTGGTGCTGAATGTGCCCAGAGAGCAAGGAGCGAGCCAGTAGCTGTGTCTTCAAGGTCTAGATGGTGCTGCAACTTCTTTCCTCAATAGTTTTGCTTTGTACCAGAATCTGGGTGATGCAAATAATGAAGGAAAAACTTGCTGTGGGTGCAGGAGTGATTTTAAGGATTTAAACAGGGATGGAAAGGGGCGTTCACATTCTCAGAACTGCCCACAAGGTCAGATCACTGACTGATACAAAGTCCTGGTCACAACTCACGGCCAGGAAAGATGTCAGAGACTGCACAGCCACAGTGGAGCAGAAAGGGCCAGCCCAAAATGAGGACAGCCCTGGAGAGCTGGGGCACTCATGAGCACAGTACTCAACCGTCTCTGAGCCAGAATGGCCCTTAGAAGGATGAGGACACTCTGTCCAAGGGCTGCAAGGAAGAATAAAAAGGATAGGAATGTCCCTGACACACAGACTTCACAAACAGTATTGTTAGCAAGTCCTAGAATAGACGGACAAGGAAAGGGTATGAGAGAACTACCACTGGGCACCCACCACATCCCGGGACTGAGCCAAATACTTATTTATTGAATCCTCATTTGCTTGTACAGATGGGGAAACTGAGGCTCTCAGAAAGGTTGGCTGATTTACTCACAGGCACATGGCTGTGTATAAGCAGGAGAGTCAGGGATCCATGCCAAGTTAGTGCCTGGCATCACCAAAGCCTGTCTTCCTATCCCACCATTAGGAAAATCAGTGGCGGGCAAGTGGTTTTGCTGGAATCTGTGACAGTGAACGGAAGGAAAAATACCTAAGCTTCCAGAGGGAAAAGAACCAAAAGAGATGAGAACATATTGCTTTCCACAAGGAGAAGAAATCAGTGTTCACAGCATATGTGTATACAAATATATATTTCCAAGGCTGCATTGAATCAAATGTAATCAGAGAGAGAAAAAAAGCCTGGGTTTAAAGAAAGAGTGAGAAATATGCTCAACAATCCTCAAAATGAAAACCAGGCTGCCTCAGATACTAATAAGATCTTAGTAATATTTCTCTCTCTCTCTCTCTCTGTAAAAACAATGCAGCCAGTGATAACCCAGGCAGTAAATTCCTAGAGACACTGAAGGGGCTATCACCTGCAAACAGAGCAGAAAGGGGGATAAAGTGAATCTGGCTGGAGATCACAACAAAGACAAAGCAGCAGCCAGCACTAGAAACTTCTCAGGATAAGAGAGTAAGTGATAAGATTCAGTCCTGTCAGAAGGAGACACACACCAGGCAGAAGAGTCATGTTCCCATCAAGTCTATTCCCCTCCGAGATCTGGAGGACAAAACACTGCTAGATGCGAGTGCGTGTGGGAAGGTTATTGTGGGCACTATGCTACAAGGCATGGTCCTGTTTCCACATCCTCACACAACTAGGAAGGAGACCTGAGGAAATACAGAGCACCTTTGTTCCAGGAAGTTGAAAGATGGTTTAAATGAAGCAAATTTCAAATGATGCAAACCCCTAACAGAAACGCCTGGGTCAGCTTAGCTCAGCAAACATGCACTAGTGCCCTGATACCAACACGTTCTGCAGACACAGTGCTGACATAGGGCAGGTCCAAGCACAGACCTGCCCATGAGGTGTGTAGAGCCCAGAAGGGGAAACAAGGAGATAAGCTCACAACAATGTGTAAGAGTTACCAAGTTACCAAGAGACAGGCCTGACAGAGGAACTCCAGATGGACAGAGGTTTCAGGGGTACAGGTGACTAAGGTCGGCTGAGGTCTTGAAACGTCCCTTGAAACACAAGTGAAAGGCAGCCAACCAAAGGGAAGACACGTTGGCGGGAAGAGAGCCATGAGAAGGGGAAGAAGAAAGGTGTGGTCAGGTAGGTAATTCAGCATGGCTCAATATCAGAGAACCTCGCAGGCCATACAGAGAGCCAGCCCTGCGGGCTAAGAGGTGGGAAAACATGAACATTTTCAGCTGGGGAATGACACCGGCACATGCTGCATAACATTTTGGTCAGCAATAGACTGCATATACGACAGTGGTCCCGTAAGACCATGATGGAGGCGAGAAATTCCTGTGAGACAAGATGTGAAGGTGGAAGACAGTAATACTGATGATTCTGACCCTATGTAGGCCTAGGCTAATGTGATTGTGCCTTAGTTCTTAACAAAAAAGTTGAAAAAGTAAAAGTAATTTTTAAATAGAAAAAAGGCTTACAGAATAAGGATATAAAGAAAGAAAATATTTGTGTGTAGCTGTACAGTGTGTGTTAAGCTACGTGTTATTATAAGACAGGAGGCAACTCTTGGCAAAGGCAAAGAATTTAAAAGAATAAAGATCCAGGCATGAATTCAGTCCTGTTACTTACTAGTAGTGTGACCCTGATGGTATAGTTACTCAACATTTTTAAGTCCTGATTTCTTCATCTGCTTCTGAAGACCTAAAGCCACCCAGCATCCATGGTGGTCGAGAGGATTATAGAAGTACTAAGCAAAGGAGATACTATTAGCCCAGTGCCTGGTGTGCGTGGGATCCATGATGAATGGTGGCCTGATATGACTCTACCTCTTTCTCTAACATTCACAGATACAAGCAAGGCCAAAGTCTAACTGCTCCAGAACTACTAATGGGATAGGCAACTGATATTAACTTGGTACTTTGTTTTCTCAACTCCCAGTACAAAGCAAATCAATTATGTCAGTAGCCATTATACTGCAAATGAAATTCAATGATGCCACTAAATCTTTGTTCACATCTTCCATACAGAATTTAGTGCCATATTGGTAAGAAGTGTACTAAGCAGCAGATTTTGACTTACTCTATTTCACTAGAAACCATGTTCTAACAGGAGGCAGAGAGAAAGCGTACATTCACCGTGTGTAGGCTCGGTGCCAAGTGCATTGTTCCACTTACTCTTCAAAACAACCCTGTACGATGGTACTACTCTTACTTCCATCTCACAAATCCAGGAAACTGAGCCTCTGAAGAGGGGACATGATTAACTTAAAGGCACATGGCCCACAACTAACTACAAGGTCTGAGATTCAACATAGCTTTGTCTGACTCCAAAAATCCATGTTTTGTTTTTTTCACATTAGAAAACAAAACCTCCTAACAATTAGTCTCAAGAGATACTAACGATGCCTGTCTAGTCTTTAATTAGATGTAATTGATAAATCATTCACAGGTTTATCTTTTTAAAGTACTTCACCTCTAAAATTATTTCACAATTGCAAATATATTGCTTAAATTTTGCTACCCTAACATTCCATCATTCATCTTTTTATATTTGGTAAAAGTAATATCACCTTGATGAATTTTTCTACTACAGAATCTACACTCATCAAAACCCACAGCAAAAGCCTATCAAATTAACTGTATCAGTACTACATCCAAATGTTTACATTTCCTTAAAATAAATGTATAAAACTTCCCAGCAAACGGAATCAGATTGGTTTCTGACCACCCTGTACGTCAATTCAAAAAGACACCATTTTGCTTAGTGTTTCATTAGGCCATTTGTTGATTGTAAATTTAACTAAAACTGACCAAGAAAGTAATAGCACTTTAGTTTTCTTTAACAGAAAAAAAGAAAGCAAACTTTTGTTAAGCCTGATAGCAATTTATAAACATGGTCCTCCTAACAATCCCTTAAGTACCAACTTCAGCTGGGCACAGTGACTCACATCTGTAACACCAGCACTCTGGGAAGCCGAGGCAAGAGAATTGCTCAAGCCCTGGAATTTGACACCAGCCTGAGCAACATAGCAAGACCTCATCTCTACAAAATTTTTTTTAAATAGCCAGGTGCACACCTGTTTCAGCTACTCAGAAGGCCAAGGCAGAAGGATCATCTGCACTCAGGAGGTTGAGGCTATGGTGAGTCTTGATTGTGCTACTGCATTCCATCCAGCCTGAGGAACACAGTGAGATCCCTGACTCAAAAAAAAAAGTGCTGACTTCATTTTACCAGAATGAGTTTCATATTTTACAAACTGGGGCTATAGGGGTTACAAAAGAGGCGAAAATCAATCTTTCACCCAGACCTCTTTAAGATCCATGTATGTACATTCCATCATGCCCATTTTTATCTCTATCACCCCAATTCCATTTAGCTGAATTAAAAGCCGACATACTTGTCCAGGAATCAAAGTTAACGAGTCCTTAAATCTTTTTAATATTGTTATCACCAAGGTTTTGATTTTACAAAAACTATATGCAAACATCATGACAGGATGACGACTAGGTAACCACATTCTAAGGATACAAGGTTCATTACAAATATTTTCAAAAATCTATACTACTAGGTAGATTTTTAAGATAGCTATTTAGTGCAACTTCATATCATTTCTTGCACAATTTCAGGGTTAGGGGAGAGTAGATAAATTACCTCACAGAAACCCCCAAGTCATATTATCTGTTAAGGTTAAAACTTTAACTACCTTCCTGAGGTATGCTGCTGGGGTCTCATTACAGCAAGTAATCTCATATTCCACCATGCACAACACACTAAGTACCAGCATCTCCCAATTACATTGCAACGTAAATCTCAAAGGACATTTGAAAAGTCTACACAGCTCCTGCACCCACTGCTGAAACACAACTACCTCTAATGGAACGTGGCAGCTTTCTAAACTAAATATTCACACGCAGGGACAGGGATGCTAAGCTCTAGCCTTATCTCGCACTGAAGATCGGATGCTAATTAAAAGGCCACACTGACTGAGGAAATGACCGCCCAGACAACCTTAGACATCGTCTGCAATTTTGTTTTTCGGCTGTCCAAACTTCCAGGACTGCACAACTGAAAAGCAGAGCAGGGGCCCATATACCTTTGGACCTGATGCTCCTAGTCTGGAATGGTCTCCTCTCCTTCTCTTCTGTCTCCCTGTCCCACCCCTTTCTCAAAAAAAAAAAAAAATTCACTTGAGGAGTCACATACTTTTTGAAAGCAGTCATAAGGTCCCTCCAGAGAGCATCCATCAAGTCTTCTGCATTACCTCTACAGCCCCCTATACCCGCCGTTCTTGAACTTTTCATACCACAGTCCTTATCTGTGAGCCTGTCCACTCCACGAGATTGTAGAACTGCTAAGTAAGGGACCATGTCTCATAATCAGGCACAAAGCCTGATTAGTGAAACTCAGGTGAATGGAATACAAGCCCACTCTTCCCATCTCTGCAGGACCACCCCCTACCAATAGCTTACAGAGGCCTTAATGGTGATTCTAATGGCAATACAGACACTCTTCTGGAGGATAGATATCAAGAAACTTCCACCCACTGCTCTTCAGCCTTTGCCAATTTTGATGTGCCCCAAGTGTTTTTGAGAAAGAGCACATTTAAAAAAAAAATAGACTTCACAAGAGGCGATATCTGGGGTATATTCATTCTTACCATAATCATTTGGTTATTTTTAGAACTGGTTTTACTTTGGCTAGCAAAATCTACACTTGATATAGGCTGTCATGCAAAAAAAAAAAAAAAACTGTCATAATAGTAGTAATGGCTTTGAAATACCTCAGCCAAGCCAACTTTATTCTCATCCCTCTGAAGCGCTGCCAATCCCTTCAAATACTGGCAGTTCCGTTTATTCAGATCTTACGATATATAAAATTTGCTGACTTTTCCCCCCTTCAGTTGATGCAGATATATAAAACTGTGAAGCTTTTTTTGGGGGGCCAGAAACAAAACTCTGCCTGTGTAAAATACAGGGACATTTAAAAATTACCATATGTTTTAGATCAGAAGGTAAATGTAATACAGCAGCAATTTAAAACTTTCTGGCCCACAAGAGCTGACAATTATCTCAGTGAAATATAGTTCAAGCCCCCCTATTCTTGTAGGCAGTGGTCCCATTTAACACTTAAATGCCCTGATTAGTAAGTTTATCATTTTCTATTTTATGTTAATTCATATGTATAATGGAAACCTACACAGGTACTACACTTAGATATTTAGCTCCAAATGTTATTTTAAACTTAATTTTTCTACAGAGCTATTTCATTTTTAAAAAAACTTTCCTAAAATTCTTCTTCAGTGCATATGAGTGAATGTGTAGTGTTTGGTGGTTCTGCACACCCACAAGCCCACCACCTCCCCCTTTCTGATATCGTACACCTCACAAGTATAATAAACCATGTTAATATTTCATACCACTGTGAAATATGCTGGAGTATCAATTCAACATCTGCTGTCTTTAGGGTCCAGGAGTCCCGCAGAGACACTTTCAATTTGTAATTGAGTTCTATGCTGAATTAATCAGCAGTTTATCTTTTTTACTAAAATAATGTCTTCACCACTAACCCAGATTTACATTAACAATTTATGCCAAATTACCTGCCAAGGCAAAACTTATAAGATTCTAAGCTACAATCTAGTAACACTAAGTCCTATATTTCATTTTTTTGTATTCCTTTAACCTATATATAAGAGAAGTGGAAATCCATTGTTCAAGAGCTTGCAAAACTCTAACCACAGATGACCTCTGAGATTTGTAACACAGAGCCTCACTTCTGACAGTGAAATTCATAGGAGTTTTCTCCTCTTCCCCAGAAAGCCACTGTTCAATAAGTGATTGTGATTACAATTTTTTGCCAAATAGATTTCTAAAATGAAATTAAATCCGTGATTAAGAAAAGAGCATCTCAGCAAGGCCCGGTGGCTCAGCCTACAATCCCACGCTTTGGGAGGCTGAGGTGAGTGGATTGCCTGAGCCCGCGGGTTTGAGACCCGCCTAGGCAACTTGGCGAGACCACATCTCTACAATAAATAAAAAAATCAGCCAGGCATGGTAGCGCGTGCCTGTAATTCCGGCTACTCGGAAGGATCGCCGGAGCCCAGCAGGTCGAGGCTGCAGTGGCTGGGAGCGGCCACTGCACTCCAGTCTGGGCGATAGAGTGAGACTCCAACTCAAAAAAAATAAAAATAAAAATAAAGGAAAAGAGCATCTCTTATTTCTTTTCCTAAGGAGCTATGGCATTCCAAATCTTGGCTTGGCCCAAGTAACAGAAAAAGACAACCTAAATAAAAGGAGCATTTTCAATGCCTCAAATTATGTACTTGAGACCCAAGTTAGCAAAGGCAATTCAACCTGATGAGAGGGATAAAGAAGTCCATTTTCTCTCTGATATCATGATGCAGAATACTTTATTAGCGATATCTTCTTTTAATTTGACCTGTACAGTTGAAAGTCTCCAAACATTTATTCTTTTCAACACCATCCCCGAATCTAGCTCCTGTCTCTCTCTGATTAAATATCTCTGGTCAAAAAACCAGATTTTTTTTTCCTCTTTTTGCCTGCTGGATTTTTGCCACAGGTGCAGCAGGCAACATACTTTGTGAAATATTTCTCCGATATGGTATATTTTCCTCCACACTTCACAGTTACAGGAAATATGTAAAGCAAAAAACATTTCAATGGAACACCTGCTCCAAAGAAATGCTTCATAAATAATTACCTATCTACTATAAAGTAATCCCTTCTTTTCAATCTACTTTGCCAACAGCTGTATAAGGAATTTCCACTATCACACAGAATAGCCTTTTTCAGAGCCACCCCTGGATTATTACAGCACCAAGCATTAACACCTTGCATTCAGTTGGTACCCAGTTAATATCTGTCAACTGAGTACACACTGGTTATATAAGAACATGAAATTCAGTGTTTACATAGCAAAGAGGAAGACATCAAAAAATGTTAGCACAGAAATATTTTTGGGAGAAAAATCAACAAAGTCAAGGTTATAGCAATATACCATTTGTTGATATTCTTTCATTACTCCTCAAAAAAATTGGAAACAGAGACCTTCAAAATCAACACAGGGTCATTTTCTTAAAATTTGCTGATTCTTGAATTCCAGAGGTCTAGTCCCCAAGAGGGGATCCATCCATTCCTACCTAAACGATACCTTTCCTTTTCTGTCTTCTACCATCTAATCCCCTTATATCTCCCAAGACTATAAATGGGAAGAAAGTCACACTTTCTAAATTTCCTTTATCCCTTCCCCGAAATAGTCTGCTTTCTTTTGGGGGGGATTGGAAAATATAGTTTATTTAGAAAGTAAATTAGAGAGAAAAAAGAGAGAGGAGATTCACCTCCCCAAGGTAGGGGAGGGGGCCAAAGCTAAGAAACATGGTGCCACAGCTCAAAGAGCCACGTGGACACACCAGAGTATAACAAAGCAATGGCCTGAAATAGCCCTCTTTCAACTTCAACTTTTACCGAAGGCAGAATACAATGGCAAATGTGGAAATGATCGCCAGCTAACACCATTAACTGGGGCTCTGGCGACACAAAGACGAGAAAGACAGAATTGGACAGAGGAATGGACATTCAATTCAAGCATACATTTCTAAGTCAAGGAAAATTAGCAAATCCTAAAGAATCAAATGGAGAGAAGCATTTACTTCTGAAATTCCAAACTCTGGATGGTAAGAAGTAAAGTCCTGCTCTTGAATCATCAGGCAAAACACCAAAGAAAACTTCCATCTGTCCTATAAGATCCCACAAAAAGCAGACAAGAAGACTCAAAAGAATAACCGTAGCTCAAGAAGTCCCTTTCGGCCTTTCCAAAGTTGGCCACCAGTGGGTTCCAACTCGGGAGAATAAACTCACTTCTTAAAAGGGGACAACTCAAAATATTTAATGCTGGTGGAAAGTTTTCACCTTCACTACCAGTTTCTTACTGTCATCTATTCTAAAGGCTTAATGGATAATTCTCCAAATTACCCAATGAACCATAAATGACAACTTTAGTATCTGTTCATTTCTAAAATTAACTGGTTAACCCATTGGAAATCACTACTAAGAATAATTCCATACAGGACCCCAGGGAGTGTGTCTTAGGATTCTGGCATCTCTAAAACAGTGTTCTATTTTAAATTAAGCCAGAGGAAAAAATTATTGGGGAAAATTAAAACAGCTTTTTAATCCAATAATAAAGATACAATTCACTGTGTCCAATGCTTCAGATCTTAAGGAAAGCCAATAATCAGAAATTATGACCAAAAGCAAATGATTGAAACAGCTTCAGGGAGGACCTCTAAAAGGGACCTTTCAATATTTAAACAAATGTGCAACCAACCCAATTACTGCATAAATCCAGAGCACACAGAGGCAAGTCAAATGTTTCAATTGTTCCATCTAAACATTGCACTAGTTTGTTCTTTCTTTTCTTTTCTTTCTTTTTTTTAACAGAGATGTGGGATACAAGTCAAGATTAGTTACATAAGTAGTCTTCATTCAGGTAAAATTTGGGCCT
This sequence comes from Tarsius wallacei, assembly GCA_963574415.1. Classification (NCBI taxonomy): domain Eukaryota; kingdom Metazoa; phylum Chordata; class Mammalia; order Primates; family Tarsiidae; genus Tarsius; species Tarsius wallacei. Next base: position 50,676 of record CAUYQG010158506.1, on the reverse strand, counting down.
CTATCTGGTCCTCACTTACCCTGGTTTGGGCCCAGGTACCCTTTGTGTTGTTACATGCCCACCCCCTAACCCCCACAATGTCCAGTGACTGCCGATCCCTCTCTTTTGCTAATGTGACTAATGTTCAAGTCCCACTTATGAGTGAGAATATGTGGTATTCAGTTCTTTGTTTGTGATAGATCACTAAGTATGATGGTCTCTAACTCCATCCAATTTGCTGCAAAGTCCATGATTTTGTTCTTCTTTAAGGTTATGTAATATTTCATCTTGTATATGTACCACATTTTCTTTATCCAGTCCACTTTCTTTTTTTTTTCTGAGTTGAAGTCTCACTCTGTCGCCCAGACTGGAGTGCAGTGGCCACTCCTGGCCACCACAGCCTCGACCTGCTGGGCTCCGGCGACCCTTCCGCCTCAGCCTTCCAAGTAGCTGGAACCACAGGTGCGCACTACCACGCCCGGCTAATATTTGATTATTGTAGAGATGAGGTCTCGCCAAGTTGCCCAGGCGGGTCTCGAACCCGCAGGCCAGTCCACTTTCAATGAGCAGCAGGGTTGGTTCCATGTTTCTGCTATTGTGAATAGTGCAGCCATGGTTAAACTAATTCCTAATCAATAAGAGACCCAACAAAACCACAATGAGATGCCAATTCACACAAACCCACCCGGCTGACTATAAACAAAAAAAGAGGTGGTAAGTGTAGGTGAGGATGTGTGGAAACGGTAAACTTCATACACTGCTAGTGGCACAGATACTTTGTAAAAGTCTGGCAGGTCCACAAAAGGTTAAACATTAAAAAAGGTTAAACATAAACTATACAACCCAGCACACTTGATTCTAGGATTTCACTTCCCAAGAGAAATCACAACATATATTCACATAAAAACTTGTACAGGAACATTCATAGCAGTGTTATGAATACAGCCCAAAAAGTGGAAATAATCCAAATGTCTACCAACTAATGAATAAATAAATAAAATGTGGCATGTCCATACAATGGAATACTATTCAACAATAAAAAAGAAAGTACTGGATGGATGAAATATTGTGCTAAATGAAAGAAGCCAGGCACAAAGGCCATACATTGTATGACTATAGTTATGCAAAATGTCCAGAATAGGCAAGTCTATAGACAAAATAGATTATCTGTTGCCTCTCGCTGGAAGGGTTGAGGGGAAATAGGAAGTCACTGTTAATAGGCATGGAGTTTTTCTTTTTTTTTTTTTGAAGGATTTTGAAATGTCCTAAAATTGATTGTGGTCACAGCTGTACAACTCTGTGAATATACTAAAAATTTTACCACTGAATTGCACACTTAAAATCGGTGAACTATATGAATATGGATTAAATTATCAATGAAGTTGTTATTAAATAATAAGGCACCAAACATTTTTAGAACAGTGGACAGCCAAAACATCTAATGACATGTCACAAGTCAATTGATAAACTCATACTCTGATAGTAATTTTTCTAAAAGGTAGGAATCACAATAAGCAATAATATCAGCATATATCCTTAAAAGCATTTAATAAGAAGATAATTTTGGCTCTAACTACATATTTCTCCCCCCAGACATACAAGATACCTAAACAGATATAGCAACCAGACAAACATAACCTTAAAATCTAAAATCTGGAAAAATGAGTCACGTTCAGCTCATTAAACTGACACCTATTAAAGTGTGCTACAAGAAAAAGTCTTAAACACCATCAACACAGAAGGAAAATCATTGTTTATAATAGTTAACGAAGGTCAGGTTTTTTTTGTTTAATTTTGCATTTACTTAAAACTCTGTGTTTGATGCCAACAGGGTTCAAGTTGCACAGGAAGGAGCTTCAGCTAAACACTGATAGTCTTCCTTGATCTCCATTGTCTGCTGTGTGGGTTCCGCCAGCAAACCTCCCAGCGAGTGGTCACCTTCCTATGGAGTCATTAAACCTCTGAATGTCAGCTGGTGGGATTAGCCAGCAGCTTCCACACCTGAGCCCCCGTGGCAGGGACAGAGGCATTTGGATCAAGATCACTAATGAATACAGAATTCATATGCCGCTTGTCAGGGCTCCTGAGCTCAGAGTCGCACAGATGCAACCTAAATAAGACGGAGGACAGAACAATTGTTGACGAAGATTAAAAAGTTTTGGCAGTTGGGAAAAAAAGAGCACCTCATTATTCAAATATGATAGTCTTGCTTATTTTTTTTTTATTTTTGTTCAAGTTATTCATGATTTGCCTGAAATGGACAAATGCCATTCACCAATATTTAAAGACTTTTCTTGCAAGAAGTCTCATTACTAAATTTGAGGAGGGCTATGCCGTCTGCACATCAGCTATCTAGAGAAAGCAGCCCTCTTGTAAATAATACTTGAAAACTTTGAGGGAATAAAACAATCACAGGATATTTGGAGTAGAGAACAGTTAAAAGATGAAACAAAAATCAAGAATTCAAAGAGAAAAAAAGCCAAATAGCTTATATTTAAATTATATATTAAAATAGCCAAATAGATTTTATTACTGATAATATATTAGTAAATAGTCAAATTATTTATTTATTACTTATATTTACCAACCTCTGTATCTCTGACTTCCTTGAGCCTTCTGTTCCTGGGTTCCCTCCATCACTGAGCTCACCAAGTAAGTTTATACACCTTCTCTGACAATTGCTTGTCTTTCTGCCGTCTTCACAAGACATCCTCAGAGAAAAAGAACAGCCCAACCAGCCACACCTCTGTTCACCTAGAATAAGATGTCTTCCCCATTCTGTTGTCAAAGAATTACAGATTTAGCAAAGAGACATGATAGCATAGTGGCTGACTATTCAGAGGGCTCTAAGTCAGACTGACCAGGTTTCAAATCCTAACTCCATCATTGACTAGCTAGCTGTGTGACCTCAGGCAAGTTGACCCCTCCACACTACAATTTTCTTCTCTACAAATGGAGATAACAAAATATCAACCTCACAGGACTGCTGAAAAGTAAATGAGATAATGTAGAAAGAGCTGTTAGAACAGAGCCGGGCATAACACAAGCACTCAGCAAGCATCTGCTACTACGATCCCTGTGTTTTCAATACCTTCCCTCCATAGTAAAAAGGCAAATGCTTTCATGGCCTGTGTTATGTGTAAAATAGGCTTCGTCTACTGTCGTCATGACCACTATATAAGCCTGCCTCTAATATTAAGCTTTTGGATGGGAAAGAAAGATCCTATCTATCTATATTATGCTATAAATCACCAAGCCTGATGCCAGCACAAATAATCGCATTAGTCCTTGCTACGTGAGGTTTGTATCTTACTGTTGAATAACTAAAAGAAGCTGCCATATTTTACTGCTAATGTTGCATAGGCTACCAAATAAGGTGCCTTACAGACCACATCTAATTCTCACAGCAAGCTGCAGGGCGATCTCTGGATCCTCATCTAATCTCATAGATGAGGATCCCCATCTTGCCCAGAGTCATCCTTACAGACAGTGGAAACAGACTCACAGCCCAATTCTCTGGCTCCTAAGCCCCCAAGTCCCTTTCCATCTGACCATATTGAACTCATGTTCTGTGTTTTCCTTTGGGACCGTTCTATGTGCCAAATGGAACAGATTTTTAAAAAAATCAAAATAATGCAGATCTCTCACACTATTGTCCATCTGCAAAGCACAAATGGACCTGCAACTCAGTGTCTCTAATACTGGACACACACATACTTCTAAGATTTGCTGTCAAAACACCATATTAGTATCAACTCTTTCATTATTTAAAGTGGATCTATAGCTGCCTGCAATGACAGATTAATTCTGTTTCCTCAGTAGCTGGGTGTTTGGCATCACGTTTGTGAGGTAACCACAAGCCTTTAGGGCGATAGCTGCTCACATCTTTAGCAATCTATAAGGGCTTCTCTAGAGGCCAACACTTGCCGAGTGATGAAATATGACTCCATAAATCACACAGCTGAAGTGGCACTTGTATACGTCACCATCTATCTTCGCAGTCTCTCTCTGAAGGGTATAAGGTAAGAGCTCATCCCTCAGTATTGCAACCAGAGAAAGGACCATCACAGTTGGCATTGACTAAGCATGTGCTACTTAAAACTGAAGACACACTAAGACTAGGGGGAAAAAAAGATCCTGCTGGTGTTAGCACGCCTCAGGCAGTGGTAGAAGCTTCAGCAACTCATCTTCAAAAGGCAGAGAGCCAGAGCTCTAGAAACCTGCAAAAATTGGCTAAGCCTGCAGTCTTCATTTCTTTAAGTTGAGCATCTTCAAAGTCTAGAATTCTAACTGTAGGGCACAGCAGCTGCCACTGCAGATCTGATCCTCTCAGCTTTTGGCAGCTCTCAACTTGAGATTCTAGCAAAAGAATTTTTCAAGTTGCTATTATTGCCTGTCATGGATTTATAAATATTGTGCACTATCTGCTGTGGCATGGCTCTCATGGGACGCCAGAGCATGCCAAATGCATAACAGAATGAAAAACAGTTTCTATTCTTCAAATAAATGCTAATTTTTTTTAACTGTGCTCACACGATGTGTTTGGTGACCAACTTCAATAGTACAGAATATGTATCAGAGAGGGGGAAAAAAGCTGATTGTCTTTTCCAGCAGCATTCAGCTGCTACTTTCATTAAGCTTGTTTAATTAGATTCCAGATGCTAATTTGCAAGTCGATACCAGAGGGTGCAGGACAGTTTGCCTTTGAATCATCTCCCTGTGATGTGAGGGTCCTGCCGCACACCACTACCCTTCAGCGGCCCTTGTACGATATTCTGACAATTAGTGCAAAGAGGGGACAGTATTGATCTTGACAGACTAAATATTAATCTTCTACCCATTTTAATGAATTGTAATCTCCAAGAGTTTAAATTTCTCACTAGGCCAAATGAAAATATTCCTTCTAACAAAGAAATAGAATAGAAAGAAAACTAACCTAAGTTATCTCATTCATTCATTTAATACCCTCCCTGCTCTAAAATTAAATCTGTATTTTATTTTAGTAATTTTCAAGAGACATGCCTGCCAAACTAACACCATATTTCTAGGTACTATGGCCAAACTCCTTACAATTAACTGGAAAAGGGACTGAAAAGGGCCCAGAGTGGTCATCACTAGTTTCCCTGTCCAGCCGGCCTGTGGGTAACAACTGGGACCAGGAGCTTAATTCTTATACCAGCCTTAACAATAGAGAAAAAAATTCTGGGGAATACTCCACGCAATCCATCATCACCAAAAAAACTCTCACATAACTGACCCCTTGTCATTAGGTCAACATACACATTTCAAAACCCACTATTCCGCTAACACAATAGCACAATGTCTAAATAAGCACCTTTGCTAATACAAATAAAGTCTGAGATTTATCTCCAGTAAGTAATATAATTTTTATGTCTTCATTTCTACCATAGCTGAGTACTATGAACACTAAAGATGAAGTTACCAAATTGTTTCAAAGGAGGGTTGGTATGGGAACTACTGTAAAATTGCTTTTGACGCCTTTTTATCTACCCATTCAACAAATACTGGCTGAATATCTACTATGCACAATTAATCATGCTGGGTGTAAGGAAACAAATGGCTAAGCATAAGCACAGTCCCTGTCCCAGAAGAACTTCCAGGTTAACAGCAAGAGAAAAATCAAGAAAATGAAAAGTATAAGACCACTCCAGGCAGCATTTGGGCCACAAATGGGAGAAATCATCCAAAGATTTTTAATGTATCTTAAACTCACATGGTTAGTTGGCAGTTTCTCTGAAACGCAGAACCGAGGGATTTTACCTAAGGCAAGTCATTGGCTCAGAGAACTATAAACGGCAGAGGCGCATCTTGGACATTTATGAATCCCATTTGGGGTTTCACTGTTCAGCTTTTTTGGCCTGTATTTTCCCAATGAGCATTTGCCCTTTGCCACATCTTCATTTTCCCTGTGTACTTAATAGGGCATTTGCTTTGTCAATTCTATTTGAGAAGTATACTAGTTATCTTCCTCAGTTGTCTTGAAAAGCTGTGCAGCCCTTTCCAGATAGGAAAAAGAGAAAGTCCCTTTCTATTTCCCAGGTGGTCTTTTGTTGACTCAAGATTTTGCTTTAGGTCAAGGTTATCTTGTCTCAACAAACACATACTGAACCTGAGGAACTGAAGGACAGAGATGATTTCATGGCCCCTGCCCTCAAGGAGTTCCCGCTCTCCTTGGCAAGTGGGCAAGATGCCTCTGAAAACAGCCATACAGCAATGGGACAGATGTGTGTAATGGAGCACAGGGACACAAATAAGTGAGGAAGCAACCAAGGACCCTGCTGGCAGACACCAGCAGTAAGGAGTCCACAGCAAGCAAGTACACACTATATTCAAAGAACAGGGAACAGACAAGAATGGCTATAGTGGACCTATGGTCCCCAAAGGTTAATATTCATCCCCATGGGCTTACTCATGATGGTGACATATGAACACATACAACATATTTCTATTAGTAGTATGTACCCATTTTCACATTTGCTGAAGAAAATATAACCAGGGCCGGACACAGTGGATCAGCCTATAATCCCAGTACTTTGGGAGTCTGAGGCGAGAGGACTGCCTGAGCCTGGGGGTGCGAGAGCAGCCTGGGCAACTTGGTGAGACCTCGTCTCCACAATAAATCACAAAAAAACTTGCCAGGCGTGGTGGCGTGCGTCTATAGTTCCAGCTACTTGGAAGGCTGAGGCGGAAGGAGTGCCTAAGCCCAGCAGGTGGAGGCTGCGGTGGCCGGAAGCGGCCACTGCACTCCAGCCTGGGCGACAAGAGTGAGACTCCGACTCAAAAAAAAAAAAAAAAAGAAAGAAAGAAAAATATAACCAACACAACAAGCTCAAGATTTCAGACATAAACTGTATCTTAAAAATAAGTTTAAGAAGGTGAATAGAAGTGTTGAGGGAAAGAAGAGGAATGGAATTGATTGGAAAGGAGCGCTGGAGATACAGGGAAGGTTCTACATCTTGATTTGAGTGATGGTTACTTGAGTAATTATAAATGCCAAAATCCATCAAACAGTACACTCAATATCTGTGTTTTGTTTTATGTAAATTATACCTCAATTCATTAAAAAGTGAGTTAACTTAAAGAAAATTTTTTAAAAAATCAAAACAGCAAGAGGCACCTGAATATGGCAGAAACTCTAAATGCAGTATGAAAATGGCAAAGTTCACAAAACAATGATAGATTAGTCCTGCTCAATAAATTTTCTAGTAGCTACATTTTTTAAAGTAGAAATAGGTGAAATTAATTTTATTAATATTTCTATTTAATCAATATACTAAAACAGTCCCATTTAACATATCATCAATAAAAAATGATTGAAGTGTTTAAGAAACTTTCTGTACTAAGTCTCTGAAACCTGGTATGTGTTTTCTACATACAGCCTCTCCCCTGACTCACCACATCTCAAGCTTCAAAAGTCACATATGGAGAGTAGCTACCGTACTGAACAGCGCAGCTAGAGACGATGGGAACACATTAAAGGTTTTTAAGCTGGGAGGGACTACAATCCAGGCCCAGTGATATCCAAGGCACAGGTTTATAGATGAGAAAAAAAGACTTAGGGCTTTCTCAAATTTGTTATTTGTTCTATATAAAGTTAAGAGTTTATTTCATGTGTCTGGCCTACAAATTACTACTTGGCAAACAATTTGTAACCACAACAGTCTAAAACTGCCCTCTTTGCAAAGCAATTCTCCGTGAGTGAGCAGCAGGCCCTGAAATAGCAATCCGTACAGGATTGAAAGGCAGCAGTGCTGCTCTCCTGGGTTTCTAAGACACATCCAAAAGCCTTTCTCATACTGAAAGGAAATAAGCAGGGTTAGTCACCCAACCTGCTGCCTCTAATTAGGCAAGAAAGAAAAATTATGGAGGGCGTCTTAACACAAACAGAAAGTCTCCCTGAAAGGAAGAAAAATTAAAAGTTTGAAAATTTTAAACCAACATGTCTTTGTTTTCCATGAGTTCTATGCAAGCGCTGAGCCAGAAACTACACCTTGGCTGAAGCTGAAATGGTGTCCTCTCAACATTGCTAGGCAGTCTCAGTATTCATCTAATATGTGCCAAAAGAAAACAATGTGGCCAGCACAGTCAGTGACTTGGTTTTCATAATAAATTATGTGGGGGTATTTATTAACATCCCTTTGGATTTTTAAAGTATTATATACTGACAGTTGGTATACTATTATTTGCTTTCTGTTTACTTTTTAAAAACTCACTTAAATCACTAGAGAAGAAAGTACTACCTTCCCCTTAATAAAGAGATTTTCACTGACTGTCAGTGTGCCTCAAGTTTCAATAACCTAAGGGAATAAAAACCAGTTACCTAAAATTGTACATGTAAATAATCAATCTGAAATGGGAATTCAGTCAACCCGTTTCAAGTTCTCATAGCTAATGTTGAACACTAAGTGCTCTGAGTTATAGATACAATAGATCTAAGAAACACATTCTTAAGACTAGTAAGATCAGAAGCTTTATTGAAGGGATGCTGTCATTTTCCTTTACTTACCAAAATCACATCAATATTAAATTCATGGCCTTTGAATCTAAACTCTAAAAGTTACTTTGGCAGAGCATTAAGTCACTTTAATATACTTCATACTTTCAACTTTTTGTGCAATTCCCTTTTTTCTTTAACATATGGAGGTCCCAATCAATTGGAAATAGACAAAGCTTTCAAGAAAATTTGAAAAGATTAATGTGATTTAGAGGAGAATCTGGCATTACTGAAGCTATTTTCTAAATAAAAACCAGAATCCTTCTCCCTATACCTTTGTTAATTCTAATAGATTTGCAGAGCCTGAGAAACTCCCCTCCTACAGTTCAAAGACTAGGGAACTTCTTTTTCTTTGTAAGTGACCTAGTATATCTTATTTTTTCTCTATGTATTTAAGAACCCCAAACAGAAAATAATGCTGATATGGGAATAAATTTCACATTGAGAAATGAGAGCAAAATTCTAATCTCATTTATAGCTTATACTTGGAACTGTTTACTATTCTTAATTGGAGCAAGACACTATAATTTTTAGTATAAAACACCTAAATTCTATACATTATGTTTTAATTCCCGCAGATATCCAAGAAAGGGAAGAGACCTAGTCTAGTAATCAAGTCACTTATTTGTGCTGCTATCCTTAAATACCAAGTGTATAGCAGTTTCCAGCAGAAAACCCCCATCTTGGCTGATCTGTATGCACACCCTACATTCTCTGATTTTCATGGCACTTGGCCCAAACCTAAAAGGCAGAGAGCTTCAGAGCTCCAATGACACTTGCTGCTGTAACGATGAGATAATAGAAGAACAAAATATTTTAAATATGTGATCTTGTCCAAAGATGATTAGGCATAAAACATTGTCAAAAATTAATAGCCAGAGATGCCCTTTGGTACCTTAACAAAACAATACTGCAAAGGCAGAAATGGCAAAAACATACATATCAAGAAACAGAGGTCAATCATTCATAAACTGCCTGCTAATTGTTGAAAAGAAGATGACACTCCTCATCAAAAAATTAACATCCATCAAACAAACAAGAACAGATGAAGAAAGCTGCCTTCAGGACAGATGTGCCTACATGCTGGTTTAGCTGTGAGAAGGAAGCACAGTAGAGGAATAATGTGGCACCATCAAGTATCCAAACAAATTCAACACTCCTTCGAAAGTGACAATGGAAGGTCTATGAATGTGTTTGGAGATCTAGGGAGACAGGCAGGCTGTTTAATGGGGAAAACATCGATCATTAAAGCAGACTGAGGTGGAATGCCATTCAGAAGATAGCACCTCCCTTACCACCAGAGAAAATACAGTGAAAGAACCTCTTGTAAATATATTTGAAACTAGATTCATTACATTCTAAGATGATTCCACCACACACATGATCTTGTTCCCATCTTCTGCCAGACACAGAACAACCTATAGGAATTATTTCAAACCGCTTCCATTTTCAGGTCAGGTCTGCGTGACATACAAAGACATACACAGTTTCTCTAGTCTTAGTGAGAGAACAGAAAAATCTGTCACTTTGAGATATCGGGACACAGAAAGCTTAGTGTACCAGAAAACATTCCACATTGCTGCAGTATTTACCGCCAAGAAGATTCCTAGACAGCCCAAAGCCCAGAGCAAAAAGCTGAATAGTATTGGTTCCTTAAGCCTGAGGGAGGGTACGGCAGGGCCACTACGAAAGGAAGTGGTAACTAGTCTCTTCAGCAAACATACTATCTGCACCAAAGAACATCACACTAACAACAGTGCTGCACAGGCTTTGGAGGAATCGGCAATCAATTTGTAAATGTGTGACATAAAACTGCAAAAATATCTGAAAGAGAATAAAACTGCAGGGACTTACATACCTCCATATCTGGCCTAAACTTATCTTCAAACACAGCCATTGCTGCCAAGGAGCCAGAACCTGTAAGAAAAAGATGCACTTTTAGTATATTTTACCAACTCCCAGCTTCTCCATCTCAAGTTTACCTAGGGGCAAGCAAAATATGCCTTGTGTCATATTCAAGTACAGTGTAAATATTAATCCTACAGGGCCACATAAACCAGATAAAAACAGTGCTCTTCAAAAGCCTGGAGTCACACTCACCACTATCTCAGGTAAATCAGCCACTGGCCCTGCTTCTACTACTGACAAGTGTAATTGTAAATTATTCACAATAAAATGCTGAAGCATGAAAATGAGGTTATGGAGAATTTGTATTTTTTCAAAAAGTGAATGCCACATAATTTCGTGTGTTCTATGCTGTGAGTCCTGTGCTCCATATTGTGCCTTGGCAGGCTGCTGGGTATGGCGCTAAATACCAAGCCAGTTAGAAAGAATAGATTGTTTTAATGAGCTAGCCCTGGTAGAGTCACCTTGACACACAGGGAAGAAACTACCGCACCAGCAATGGTAATAGGATTGTGAGCCGCAGTCACTAGGTTATTCCAGCTACAACTGTAAAACACTTTATTATGTGGCATTTATTTGGAGCTATTATTTTTAGTTTGTACTTTGAAGAGTAACAGCTGAGTAGACAAAATGACAGACAAAGAAACAAAAATTTATTATCACAATAGCAAATGGCTGAAAGGTTATGCTGCATAGATATTAACAGATAGCAAATTTATCCCTACAAAAGTAGAATATAAAGGCATTACAAATAAGCATGGACTTCTCTTTGAATGGATGCGAAAGGCAGCTCAGCACTATTTGAAAATTTAAACTTGCTTTGTTCAAAAACCAGAGAATCTTTAGAAAATCATCATCTTGTCTTTACAGGGTCCTGGCAATATTTCAGAATAGTCTACTTTTGGAGAGAGGACAGAGTTGCCCACAATTTTTTACTCCAATTAGAAGATTTTTTTGGCATTTATTACTTTTTAACTTGTTTTGCATAACACTATCTATTTAGCTAGGTCACAGAGAAAACCATATTTTCTATTTAAAATGATTTGTGTACATCGCTTGACCACCTCAATGGTTTAGCAAAGGAAAAAGGCAGCGATTAAACAGTTTCAAATGAGGTGTCCTGCTGATTTTATCAAGTCTGCTGAATGTATAATGAAAAAGGAGAAGCTGACAGCAATGCTGCATTGAGAAAATACAGACTACCTTATCTGAACCATTTAAGGAGGTCCAATTATAGATCAAATTTAAAGGGTAGAAACAGCAGATTTACAGACACAAATCAATGAACATGGTAATCCCGATGAATATGACAGATACTCCTGTTACGGAATATTGCTGCGGTTGAGGATCATTACCTTCACAGCACCGGATACATCACATCTAAAGCAGTAGGAAGCGTCAAGTGTAGACCAGCATTACAAGCAATGACTATTCATTTAGGCTTTGGGAGCAAAAGGCAACCCCATTTTCCCCTCTCACAATTTTTTTATTCTTAAAAAAAAAAAAACTAAAATGGTGATCTAAAAGGACATTAAAAGCCCTCTGGAAAGGAGATAGAAATTAAACAGATATAAAACAAGTGCACTCAAATAAAACTAGTTTCCACAAGAGCAAATTCACCAAAACAAACCTCTGAATTTCAAAATAAACATGTCCTTGAAGATGTGGAAATAGGGTCAAATTCCACTAACTTTTTTGAGTCACACATTTACTCTTGAGATTCAGGAGTCAAGGGTTTGGAAAAGTAACCTGAATTGCTGTTTTAAGGCACAGGTGAGAACCAGTCTTGGACTTACTAGGAAAAGCAAGCTTTTGGTGTGGAAAACAAAAGACAGTTGCCATGAAGAAACAAGACAAATGAAAATGAGGAAACCTCAGGGAAAAAAATACTTCTAGATACAAAATACTCCTGCAGAACACCCAACTGCAAGCTTGCCTTTTCCAACAAGTTCAAGAATATCTCTGCTAAGAGTCCAAGGGTAATCAGACCAGAGGCCGGAAATACACATTTTAAAACGACAGGGAGAGGGTGGGTATTTATCTAAGAGCTAACAACTCTGTGGAAAACTGTAATGAATTGTTGTTAAAAGAGAAAATTAAGCTTACCTTAAGGGCATTTTTCCTTAAAAATTACTAGCCATTAAAAAAAAAAAAAATCACTAGCCATTTCTTCTGCTGAGTTATGTTTTCTATCATAGTTTCACAGTAAATAATTTTTTTCTCTATTCTTTTTTGTAGGCACATATATTTCCTTCTGCTCAGGTTCATTCAATACTATAAGAAATGAAAAATATTTCTCTCCCAATATAATAATTCTTATTTTTAAAAATTTCCTGCTTAAAAACAACAATGCAGATAAAACTTCTGTTAAGTGGAAATAACATACTCAAATCATAGACTCTTAGAACAAAAAGGATCTATCCAGCATGGAGAGCTCCCCACATTACCAGAGAAAGGCAACTTGTTTTATTTTTTTAAACAGCTGGAAGGTGTAAAACAGGTAAGTGTAGAAAGAACACGGGGACTCTTACAATACTGTATTTCTGGCTTCCCTCTTTTACACCTTAACCCCCAACATACACACAAATACACATGCACACAGTGTTGAGAAATTTTCTGAAAAGCAGGCACTTTCTAAGCTATCTGATTCTGCTTCCTGTGAAATCAAAGATAAGCAGGCCCTAAAATAAACTTGAAAAAAAGGGAAATTCAACATTAAAAATAATTTTTAAATCACTTGCAAATAAATTAGCTCCTGCTCCCAGCTTTTTAAGAAAGACTTTGGCGCCCCCTTTTCAGAATACACAGAAGTGCTAGGAGAACAGAGTAACTGACTGTCAACAGGTTTCTAGGTACCTCTCAATGTGTGTCTGCTATGTGAAAAACTCAGGTGAGAATTGTAAATACTTAATATTGTTACTTAAAGTAACAAGAGAACAAGATGTGAATCCTCCCATAATTTCAAAGCAATGCAACAGGGGACATAAAGAACATGGAGGTGACTATAAAAGGTTTCATAGATACAGGTCCTCCACCCAAAACTACATACAATAAATCAGATAAATCCCATACAAGTACAATCATCATGTAACCCATAAAACATTAAAGTCTGATATCCCATTTTCCTTAGATACCTTCACAAATGCAGAGACATTCCATTATTTCAACACCAACCTACCTAACCTGACACTCTCTTCAGACACAAAGCAAAGGCAAGAATCTTTTGAAGGATCATTTACCCTGATTTTCTAATCCAGAACCAGTGACACTTTAGAACTGTCTGGTTACCCAGTAAAGAACAAATGTACAGAAAAGCCAGGGGACACTGTGCCCAATGCCAGGCCTCTGCTGTACAAAGAAAGTGGCCAGATAAAGAAAAGATGTCAGAGGACACTCCACCAATGCAGGCTGTCCTCCATGAGCAAGGAGTGTGAGGCCTGCCCTCAAAGAACTTACATTCTGCCGGACATGGTGGCTCACACCTGTAATGCCAGCAATTTGGGAGGCAGAGGCGAGAAGACTGCCTGGGCAACTTAGCAAGGCCTCATCTCTACAAAAAATAAAAAAATTAGCCAGGCATACTGGTGTGCGCCTGTAGATCCAGCTACTTGGAAGGCTGAGGTGGAAATATCACCTGAGCCAAAAGGTAGAGGCTGTGGTTGCGGTGGCTGTGAGCATGCTACTGTACTCCAGCCTGGGCAAGAGCGAGACTCTTGACTCAAAAGCAAACAAACAAAAAAACTTACAATCTACTAGGGAGGAAAAGGCAGCCTAGGGAAAAGAACAAGGGCATTTTATTGAGCACCCACATGTGCCATGCATTCTTATGTCATTTAGTCATTCTCACAGCAACCATGAAAGTAAGAAAGTTTACTGTCCAGATAACTTCAGGGAACAAGCACAGGGGCAGGATTCCTGTCTCAGGTGTGGCCCTATGTCCCAATCTCATACAGAAAGCTTTGTATGCCACAGTTCAGTTGAGAGGAAATTTGTAGGACCTTCCATGACCAGGTCTCTGCCTCCATCCCCTCCCCAATACACACACACACACACACACACACGTGATTCCCTAAATGTCTATGCCATTTCAAGCCTATCTCACATTGGCACGTGGCTGCCCCTGTGCCCCTTGACAGCCCACAGAACTCCCAGTCACCCTTCAAACCCCAGCTGAGAGATCACTTCTTCCCAGAGGCCACACCCCCACAACATTTATCACTCTCACCTTGCAACTTGTCCATCCTTTCATATCTGCATCTCCCATACCCAGCAGTGTTGGACAGACAGTGAGCACTAGGTATTTGTCGAATTAAGCTGTGCTGAAATGTGAGTACAACTGTCCAAAGGAAGGCGCCAGGAAAACTGAACTGGCATTGAAGAAGTAAAGCAGTAAATGCTTGATAAAGTACAAAAGATTATTTATTGCCTATTTTACCATACTAGGCTAAATACAAGACAAAATCAAATGTTAAACAAGTTCAATTTTCGAAAAGGAAAAAAGGCTTTAAAACCACAAAACAACATCCTAGTTTATGTCCTAGGCTAGTCCAACCACTGTGCTATCACAGGAGTGAACTGCCCCTCTTGGACTTCTGCATTGTACTACTCCAGCTCTCTGTCTCATCAGTAGTTTCCATGTAGCTGCTCCTTAGCAACCTTCATCAAGTCTGTCTTTTCAGCCCACCCACAGTTACTTAGTAGCCAGTACTGCTTCCAGAACAAAGCTTTTTAAAAGCAGAAAAACAGGTGACCAGCATTTAAAGAGACACATGTGCAAGGACACTGTGATGGCTACCTAGCCACTCTCTAACTTACCTTCTATAGCCACTGTCCTCCCCACATTCCTCCCCCCAGCTCAAGACCTCCAACTCCTAACCCCTCCCCCACCAGGAGCCAAGCTATGGAGAGACAGGGATGAGGGGAGTATACACAGATCAGCCCCCTTTCACCAGTGAAGCAGAAACTGTGCTCGGCACTCTCTGAGCCTCGGCGACTGCAGCTAGATGCTCATTAAAAGAACTCCTCCTGCAAACCATGCCCTGTGGAGGCCTGGAAAGAGAACATGGCCTGCTTCCCAGATCCAACTGCTGGGGCCTGACTCACCACAGACCTTTCAGATGACACTGCGGGTCGCCCATGTCTGCTGACCTCCAGGAGGAGGGGGTCCCAAGCACCAATGCCACAAGGACCACACCTCCAGCTGAGCTTTTTAAATGAGATACCTGTTCTTATTAGTAGCAGGCCACTGGCTTATAAAAAAAATTACTAGTTCCTGTAAGTAATGTAAAATAAAAGCCCTGAACCTCAGAAAAATATGTGCAACGTGGAGAACATTAATAACTAAAAAGAACTCACAGATAAATAACATCAATACTCCAACAGAAAAGAACACAGCAGTTTACAAAAAAGAGAAAAGGCAGAGGTCTACACACATTAAGAAATGCTGTTCAAGTTCACTAAAAATCAAAGAAATATGAATTGAAATAAAATAACCATCTTTTGCCTTTAAAATTAGCAAAGATTAAAAAGAATAACAGTGCTGACAAAGGTGTGATAAAATGAGCACTCTTAACACACTTGAAGAAGCAAAAATGGATAGAACCTTTCCAACAGGCAATTTAGAAACATCAGCTGGAACTCATAAAGCTGTAATACCCACCAAACCAGCAATTGGACTACCAGGGAGTTATTCTAAAGAAATAAATGGACAAATACCCAAGACATGTATATAAAAAGATTTAAATTAGAGGGGGAAAAAAACTGGAGATATATGTAACAGCCAATCAGAAAATAGGAAAAATAAACAATAAAATACTACATACACAGTCATTAAACATGACAAAGTAGAAGGATGTTTTCTGGCAGTGTAAAGATGTCCAGAATGTAATATTTAGTGAGTGAAAAACATGTTTCAAAACAATATTAACAGATATGCTGATATAATACATATTATACAAATCTAGAAGAACATAAATAAAAATATTATGCTTATTTCTGGGTGGTGCTACTTTCTTTTTGTTTACCTGTATTTTTTAGTGTTTCCTAAAGAGTAGACATTACTTGCAGTTTTTTAAGGTATAAACTTGGAGAAAATGCAACACTGTGAAGAGATCTTTAAAAAGCAAGCAGAAGAACAAGACCTTGCTAGCTGTCACAGTCCTCCTGTGTAACAGCAGCAGCAAGCAGTTTATTCCTTACATTTGTATATAGGGGCCTGAAGGTCAATCCAGGCATGAGTAAAGAGTCCTAAGAAACGACAGCAATCAATCATCATAAACTAAAAATGCCTCTCTTTACCACTAAATTTAAACTAAATGCCTCTCTTTGCCACCTTCCTTACAAGGGGGCTTCCTCAGGACTGTCTTAGAGGTGAAATCACCTTAATATTAAAGTCCTTTAAGCATATCAGTGTGGAACCAGACCCCATTTATCCAGAAGTGTATCTGTGGCAAACTAAGTACTGAACGAGTGGGCTACAGCAAACACAGCTGCAACAGATACACATATCTAAGAAATTCCAAAGCACAGCCACATCAGTTTTGTCTGGTCTTCAACCCCCGGCAGGTAGCAGTAGTTCCATTTTACAAAAGAGGAAACTGAAGCTCAGAGATAAGGAACTTGCCCAGATCATAAAGCCAGTGATTAGCAAGTCTAGGATTTGGAAGCCAGATCTTTCTGAATTTAAAGTGTGCGATGTTCTTTCCATTCCACCACGTTGCCTCTTAAATAGCAAAGCCAAATGCTTGAAATCAAGATTAGCAAGCAAGCCTGGAAGAAGCTGCTATCTTTTCTTAGCTCCCCACCCCAAAAAAACATGCTTTCAAACTTCTCGCTTCTTCTTCAGATTTCAGCAGAACAATTACCACACATCTGGATAGAGTTAATTTGTGTTGTTTTGCTTGCAAATTCAAATGAGACTAGAATTTAGCTAATGTTTTAAATGATTAAACATATGCCTTTCACTGTTTAGCAACGCCACTCAAATATCTGTTCTAAGAGCATTTATTTTAAAATAGCCTCATTCAAAAAGAAAAAAAAAAAAACCCTGAAATTAGCCTCCATTTTCTAAAACCTCTGGAGCTGTTGATCTCAGCTTATCAGCATTGGTAGCTCACTTTGAGCCTAACTTTTTCTGACAGCACAAGTTAAAGACAAAATTTTACAATATGGACATTGCTTTTACTTGTTCTATACATTTAAAAATACTTGCCTTAATATGGCTTGGGGGACCATACCGCAAGGTTTTTTTAAACATGTTAATTTTATATGTCAGAGTTCACTAAAATACTAAAACAAACTTAGCAATTCTATAACCTATGTTATGAAACATGCTAAAGAAACAATAATATTGAAATAATTTTCTAGAACCTGCTGCTTCTAAGATAAACTCTAGGAAGGACCTGAAAGGTAGAAATTTGCCTTTTCTTACAAGATCTATGTTCACAAACACTGACTGGGGAAAGTGAAATATTTATTGAGGGTCTTTCAGGTTACAAACCCTGAACTCAAATACTGGGGTTTATCTCCCCATTTTATAAACAAGGAAACTAAGGCTCAGTCAGTTTCAAATAATTTGCCCAGGGCAAGACAGACAAAGAGAGGTGGAGCCAAGATTTAAAGCAAGGTCCTGCTCTGAAGCACTAGTTCATGCTCCTTTCAAAAGGGTAGCTTCCCACTCTCTTCAAACCCACCATTCCCAGGTATCCATTCAGCAGGCTCTGGGAACACAAAGACACATAGAAGGCGGGCCTGTCCTGGTGCTGTTTTCCCAGATATATCACTCCAAGCTCTGCCAGGCTGCCAAGTGGCCCCAGGAGGCACCACCTCAAGTACAATGTGAACCCTGCCTTGGAAAGCATGCAGTGCAGCAGCACTACCACCCAGTTCCCCTCCCCTCACAAAGGGCTGAGGACGGTCTGCAGCGTCCTCAAAGGTTGGCTCTGAGGGTTGAATGAGATGCCACGTGTAGAGCAAAATGCCGGGGACAGAGTATAGCTGTTGAAATCACCCCTACCCTCCAGCAGCTATTTGATACAATCATTCTCAGCAAGTCCCAAGGTTGACAGTCTCAATGGAAACACAGGTGTTCAAAATTTCTTCTCTCAAAATCATGAAGTTCTGAGAGGCAGCAGGAAATGGACTTCTGCCTTTCCCCAAATCAACGTAACCAGATCTTCTCAGGAAAAAAGCAGCTCCTTCTGCTAAAGAGGGTCCATTTGAAGCACCCAAGGACCTGTTTGCCACTGTGGCCTGCCAAGGTGTAAGATGTATGCAGTGATAAAAGAGTCACACGCAGAACTTTCTCATCCATCAGTGTCAGCTCTCGCTGACAGAGTGCTTGCTCACACTTGCTCATTGTTAGTCAACTGGCCACTCATCCTCAGTAAAATCTGGTGCTTTCCACAGACCCAAGGATTGGGATCATTTTTCACTCCGTTTCTGCCTACAAGGCCGGGTCTCCTGGTACTGGTGCTTGCTCTGGAGGCCAACAATGCCAATGTGTGAAGAGCTGATTTATGAATATAAAACAACGTTGGTGCCGGGGGACCACGTTCAGCCACTAGAGAGCAGTGGAGCACCTCTCACTGCTTAGTAAAACTGAGACACAGACTTTAAATGGTTTAATTGTATGCATGCATTTCATTATAAGACTTGGCCAAAAGCTTCCTGGCGAGGCAAGCCAAGCAATCAGACAATCTTGCATCGCTTGCTGAAATCCAGATTTGTCCTTTGTCAGCATAAACAGTTTAATTTGATGTTTTCACTCCTGAGTAAGCACTGAGTATTACATTTAAACCCCTCGTGAGGGGGAAGAATGCTTCCTTTTCATCAGCAAATGTACCTCAATGTCAAAGTCTACCTTTTATTCCCAATGAATTTTAAAAATATTCTGTTTAATATTTTCACTCAAAAATTAGTTCTTCAAAAAAAATGGAGTTCCTCTTTTCAATGTAATGTACTCTAAGAGGAGTTAAATTTTACTCTAAGTAAATAATTTAAAACACCACTTGAAGGGAACAGGGATTTTTCTTATAATTGCGACTGTAACGTCTCATTGACCTGACAGGTTATAAACACTTATTCTTAAGAAAAGATTAACAATCAGGGGCATCCAGGCCTAAAATGTGAAAGGTTTTAATTTATTAATGCATTTTAATGAAATGCCACAAGGTATGGAAAGAGAAAACTGCTCTCCTTAAAATACAGGCATCACCCAACCCTGTTTACAGGATAAGATGGAGTATGAAAATTACCTTAAAATATGCCTGTCTCAATCAGTCTCCCCCATCACCAGGCCCCGCCAGGGAACAGGAGCTCTCACTCAGTGCTCTGCTGAGCGCAGGGCACACACTTCACCCTCCTGCTGCAGTAGCACAAGACAGGCTGACAGCCCTCACAAAGGCATCCTTTACTCTGGTCCACATTTCAAAATAGCTTCCCCAGCTGCAGGTAATTCCACTTCACAGGCCTTTTCTAAGTTTTCATGTCCCTCAGAACCTCCAAGGACAAAATGACCATATGTTTTAATCATTTATAAAGCACACCTGGTTTTAATAAAGGTTTCTCTTGTTCATAGAGCTTGTGAGCAAACAATAAGAAATCCTATTTATTGAAAAAAAAAATGCAGTTACATATATCTCATTTTTAATCCACCTGTGGACTAGACAGTATTATCTCCATTTCATGGACGGAAAAATGCTAAGTCCAGAGAGGCACGTGACCCAAAGTCACACAGCTAGCAGTGGCAGAGTGGGAATCTGACCCCAGATTTGGTTAACAAATCCTTCTCTCTATGACCTATAATGTGAAAAGTCTTCTGATGCATAAAATGACTTTTCACTTAGTCTAACCAATAAGGAAGTAAAAACCATCAAGCACTAGATCATGAGCATATAAAGGCACTTTTCTTTAGCAGAGGCAACTCTGGTACAATTTAGAAATAAGAACAGGTAACGATAAGCTAGTTAACTTCACTCTCTCTGAAGTGGAGTTTAAAGCAAAGAACTGAAAACCGTGAGCATTCCCTTAACTGTTCTGAAAAGTACTCTGGCAAGGGCTTTTATTTGGTTGCAGACTAAGGACTGAATTCAAATCAGAAAACTTCTTGGCAAAATGTCAGAGTAAGAAAACAAGGAGGGATAGCACCCTATACATTCATTTAATACCTCACCATTGTATCTACAAGAGGCGTTTAGTATTTTTTTTTTTACACAGAATCAAGAACAAAGTCTAATCTAATTAGAACAGATTAAGAACTGGCAAGAGCTGACTATATTACATTCCCTGTAACAATATGATGAATTTTAGAACTAAATATTTTCTCATTTCCTGATATAATGGCACCATCTGTTGGCTTAGTACCACCTTTGCAGCAACCAAGAAGCAAGATGCATTAATTCAACTTTCATAGGCTTTTCGTTCCTGGTTGTTTTATTCCTGGCACCCTACTGCAGCATAAATTTTAAGAAATAAAATCCATGCGTTGTACATTTTAAATCATCTAAAATGCATCCTACTTATATTAATCAAAGCAGGGAAAAGTGCCAGAGAAATCTTAGTACACAGAACTGCACACAGAGACTGTATTGGCACTAAAATTATCAAAATACCATGCACCAAATATCTACTGTATGCTACATACAAAGATTTTTTACGTATGGTATCTCACTCATCCTCAAATATTTCCCACAGGACAGCTCCCATACCCACCATTTTACAGAAGAAGTAATCCATGCTCATAGTCAAACAACTACATGAATGTTGGATTTAAACAATGTTGGACCAAAAACCAGCTCTTTTCACTGAGCCAAAAATGGCCAGGAGCAACACATGCACATAAAAATAGTGGTTTACAGAGTACATTCACATACAACATGACGTTTCAGCATCCCTGTGACCTTCCCAACTCAAAAAAAAAAAAACACAAAACAAAGTAGCATCATTGTAGAAATAGGGGCTGTGAGGTTCCAGAGTTTAGGTGACAAGACTCTGGTCAAGTAGAGCTATGGACGAAACCCGGGCTTCCACCCCTTACTTCACTCAAGTGGTTACAGAAAAGCACACTCTGGGTGGCCACTGGCTATATGGACAAAGCTCCCACTGGAAAGGACTCTCCTGACCAGCACAGTTCCTCCCTTCCACAGAGAGCAGGGGCACAGACTCAATCCAACTCCAATGGGAAGCCATGCTTTGGGAGTCTCCTACACAATCACACAGCTGAACCGAGCACAGGAAAAGGAATTCCAGCCACACTTGAGCTATGAAGTCCATATACATGTCCTCTGAGACAGTTTTTACGAAGGCCTATGAACTAAATACAGCTGCTACTAAATTCACACCTGATTTAAGAGCTGAAAATGAATATGGAAGAAACTTTGGCCATCTTGAGGCACACTAATTGATCTAGCACAGGATAACTTTCAAAATCAAGTCAGATGGATATCAAAATGTCTACACAAAAGTTGCACTTAGTGTAAAAATAAAGAGAAAATGGTAAGTCTGAATTGCCTGTCGATGTTCCTATGTTTCAACTTAATTGTGGATTCCTTTGCCCACACAGTGAGACATACGGCATGTTTACTACTTTGTCCCACATCTTTCTAACTGCTCAGGGGCCCTGTAAACTGGGACTTAGTAGGTGCATTTCAGTAATTAGGAAACTGTATAACCAGTTTATCTGGAGATAGAATTTTACCTGGATGGCCCTGGCAGTGACCCGAAGTCTTCCCTAATGGTGCATACCAATGTTTATTCCTTAAGTTAGTATTCCTAAATTGTCCAAGGACCTCATTTCCAGGAATGTCATGCTTGAAATTTTATTCATGTTAATTCTCTATGTGGATAAGCAAGCAAAAACAAAAATTTTATATACCTCGCCAATGCTGCTACAAGGAACACTGCCAAACTAATAGCAAAAGATGGTCCCCAAGCTTCTTCTGACACTACTTCAGCTTGCCTAATAAAGGAAAGTTGGCAAGCTCAAAAAATAAACTAATTAATCTGAGAATTAAAAGAACCCACATTTTGTCTATAAAAAATATGACTAAAACCCTTTCCCTTTCTTAAAGAAAAGTCAAAGAATCTTGCCCAGCTTTCAGTTATCACACTAATCAATCATCAGCAGTCTCTTCCAAATTATTCTCTTAAAAAAGAAATAAGTAAATGAGTTCTAAAGGGTACTTTTTCTTTTTGGGGAATAGATCACATGCCATATACCAAGGGGGAATGGTCAGAGACTGAGATTCCCATCCCAGCTCATGCATTTTCTTGCTGTGTGACCCTGACAAGTAACCTCTCCAAGACTTAGTTTCCTCAACTTTAAGACAGGGATGATAACACCCACCTCACAGTGTTGCAAAGATTCAATCAGTAAAGCATCTCCCAACAGCTACTGCGGCTACAGCTAGGTGGATGTTGCTGTCATTATGGTCAACATAATGTCCACAAAGAAGGTTTCAGGGCAGAAGATGTCCAAGGGCCATGCCCCAAGGAATTTGGCAACATTAGTCTCCCAAATAAACCCTCAAGAAGACCAGTCCTGTGAGAGAAGGTTCCCGAACTCAGTGCTCAATGCAGATCAAGCTATGAGGGCAAGTTATAGATGAGCAAGACAAGACAGGTGTCTTCTACTCAATGTAAATTAAGAGTAGCCTTCAGGCACCTGGCTAGCGGCCAGTATAGGCCCATGGGTAGACAAAATTTAGACACCTTTGTCTTCCGGGTAATTTGTAGCTTCCAGCTCTTACTGTCAAATCACTCAGAAAAAAAAAAAGATTAATTACAAAGTTTTGCGTTTATTTTTCATAATACAAAACTCATAATTTAACTAAAACATGAGAATTCGGATGAAATATTCATTTTCTCACTTAAGCTACACTTATGGAAAGCCTCAATTCCACAGTGAATGCTAATGTTCCATGGAAGAATTTCATTTAGGAGGACCTTGTATTTTATCTGGAGTGTGAGGTTTGGTTTGTAGCTCACCCAAAATAAACAGAATTAAAACAAAATCCACAAATTCCAACACTCTGGGGTTCTCTCTCAATATCCAAGTTCCTCATTCCCTCAAAAAAAAAGGGGGAAAGAAAAAAGAAAAGACAAAACAACAATAAAAATCAAAGTCAGATTAGAAAGAAAGGCAATCCTACACAGCTACTACCACAGGAAACAATGGCTAAAAGCAGCTAACAACAGAAACAGAGCCCAGGGCGGTACAAAAGCATTATTTTACATTTTCTGTAAAGGACTCCTCTTCACAATGTACTTGGACTGGAAAAAAACAAAAATTTTATAAAAATCATGTTGTCTTGGGGTAGTAGAATTGTGAATAATTTTTTAAGTGTCCTTTGATGCAATAAAGCTGTTTCAGTAAACACTATTTTCAATATGCAGAATAGAAAATCTACAGAGCAGTAGAAAATACGAAAAGCAAATAAGTGCCCTTTGGGAATCTGTATAAATATTTTTAGTATTCAGAGGCAAGGCTTAATAACTTAATGAAATAACATCTGTAAGATGATAAAATCACAGCAGCTGTGTTGTACTGGGGCTTGCTTGAGATAGAACACAAGGATTCAAATCCCAGCTTTGTCACTCAGCAGCTGAGTGACACTAGGTAAGTTGCTAAACCTCTCTAAACTTCAGGTTTCTCATCAGTAAAATAGCAGTAACAGCATCCCTTAGAATTTTAACTGAAAATAATGTGACAGCACCCATCAGAATCTCTGGCACAGAGATACTCCATAAATATGGTTGTTTTTTGTTTTTTTGAGTCGGGGGTCTCACTCTGTCATTCACACTGGAAAGCAGTGGCAAGATCATGGCTCCCCACAGCCTTGACCTCCTGGCCTCAGCATCCCAGGCAACTGGGACTACGGGCATGTACCACCATGTCTGGCTTATTTATTTTGTACAGACAAGATCTCACTGTGTTGCCTAGTCTGGTCTCAAACTCCTGGGCACAATTGATCCTCCCGCCTCAGTCTCCCAAAGTGCTGGGATCACAGGCGTGAGCCACTGTTGCCAGCCAATAAATATGCTTTAAATTTAAAATAATCTTAAGCTTTAACCAAAAAACTTTTATTTATTTTTATTTTATTTTTATTTTTTTGAGTTGGAGCCTCACTCTGTCGCCCAGACTGGAGTGTAGTAGCACGTTCCCGGCTACCGCAGCCTCGACCTGCTGGGTACAGGCGATCCTTCCGCCTCAGGCTTCCAAGTAGCTGGAACTACAGGTGCTCGCTACCATGTTCGGCTAATTTTTGATTTATTGTAGAGATGAGGTCTCACCAAGTTGCCCAAGCAGGTCTTGAACCCGCAGGCTCAGGCAATCCACTAGCCTCAGCCTCCCAAAGTGCTGGGATTACAGGCTGAGCCACCAAGCCCAGCCTAAACCAAAAAACTTTTAAAAGGACCTGTCACATATACATAAAATGCTCACAGCTTACCTGGGGCCACACAAAGGGAACACAATCTAAACTAACTCTATTCCAGGAGTATCGTAAACTATTAGTTCACAAACAATGAACAGCACCTAAGATTTCTAACACTATGTTTCACACATTCTTTGGCACAAACAAGTTAGAAAATCAGAAACTTAATTTACTGCCAAATAGTCACTGAGCTGCACAGGACTCTGTGAGACTCAGAATAAGGCACAGTATTCTACTCTAGAGACTCAAAATTGTGCAGGGGCAGGAGGGACAAGGGCTGGGGAAAGCAGCTTGGCCAAGGATGGAGTCCTGGAATCATGTTTCAAATCTGGGAGGGACTTGCTAACCAGACCTAGAGCTTCAGGAGGGAACTGCTTCTGGGCTACACTTGCAGGTGAGGAGGAGGAACACGCCAAGCAGAAGCTGATGTCACATAGGGCCATGGTACAAGTGGAGGAAGAACAGGAAATGAGGGGGGTGGGAGAGCCCAATTGGAAAGAGAGGTGACTCCAGGGAGAGGAGTTACTCCAACACTGAGGCCAAGAGCCAGCAAGGGGTTGGTGTTGAGGAAGTCAGGAGAGAACGATGACAGAGACCCAGAATGTGACCAAAGGGTTAGCTGGTTTGAGTGCTATCTGTAATGACAGTGCCATCCCACTGCCATTGGATCCATTCACACCCTCAATGTTTCTGGCCAGGATGCAAGCCCCAGGCTCACTCATGCCAGTGCTCCCTACAACTGTCAGCCTACTCTCTCTAGCAAGCAACCTAATCTTCTCATTCCCTGGCTTGAAAACACTAGCTGGGAACCTCGGGACAAAAATCAAAAGAGCCGGGCCTACATCATCTGGTCCCTCACCACCCAAGCATTCAAGCCTTGCCTCTGCTCCACCCTCCGCGACATGCATTCCCCTTCCTTGCTTCTTCCACCCACTTCTTTACTTCTGCTGCAACCCCTCCATGGGTCCCTTACCTCGCCCGCACCGGCTGCTCCTGCCTCACCCATCCAGCAAACTCTGGTCTTTCAGTTCCTTGACCACACCAAGCCCTTGTGTGCCACAGGGCCTTTCCCTGGGGGCAGGCAGTGGAACAGTTCATTCCTACTCATCAGTCAGTCCAGCCTAATTGTGACTTCTTCCCACTTTCACTTGTCAAACTGGCAAGAATACTCTACTGGTAAGGGTGGAAGAGAAAGGCACCCTCATATTCTCTGGTGGGAGTATAAACTTGTATAATCTTTTTGTAGGTAATTTGGCAATCGCTCTCAAAAGGTAAAATACACTGTTTGGTTGGCTACCTGTCACTCTTGGGCTGTCCAACAGCTGTCCTTCCTGTCTGTATCTGGAGAACTCCACCAGTGTATGAGCAGGAAGCTGAGCTTCATGAACCAGAAGCACCCACCCTTCCCTATGAGGAACTCTGGCAGGGAAAGGGATGGCCAAAAGACTGTCCCAAGGCAGTCAGGGCCCAGCACCAGCTGCACCAGCAGCACTAGACTGAGGCTCCCGTCTTGATGCATGATTTCTGACACTGTTCCTGGCCCCAAACCTACCTCTTGCCCTTCCTGCTATGTTGTGAGCCACTTGCTATCCTTTTTTTAAAAAAATCCCTATTCTTAACTCATCCAGTAATTCTACTGCTTAGCAACAAAGAATTCTGACCAGTACATGCACATACCTTAATCACCAAGTTCTATTACCAGAAATTTATCTAAATAAAGTATGTCTTTATACAAGTAGACTAAGACACATCTGTTGCAAAAATTTGAAAAGCAAAATACCCATCAACAGAAGAATGGGTCAATCACCGTACAGCCATATGATGCAATTCTGTATAGCTTGTTATCACAGAAATTGCATAGATCTACAGAGGCTGATACAAAAACTCCCTCAAAGCAATAGTAAGGGAAGAATTTTATGTATAGCATGACCTCACTTGTGTATTTTTAAACACATTCGTGATAGGCAAATTTTTCACTTTCCTAATACCAATTTATGGGTGAAAATTTAAAAACTCTGAAGGAAGTTGCCACAAACTTGTGTCGTTAAGCACAAGTGAAATGGTCTTTTCTTTCTTTCTTTCTTTTTTTTTTTTTTTTTTTTTTTAGTAGAATTAACACACTGTCGCCCAGGCTGGAGTGCAGTGGCACACTCGTGGCCACTGCAGCCTCAACCACTGGGCTCAGACAATCCTTATGCCTCAGCTTTCCACAGGCACACGCTAACATGCCCAGCTTATTTTCTGATTTATTGTAGGGATAAATCAGTTGCCCAGTCTGGTCTCGAATCCCTGAGCTCAAGCAATCCTCTCACCTCGGACTCCCAAAGTGCTGGGATTACAGGCTTAGGCCACCGTGCCCAGTCTTTGAAATGGTCTTTTCTAAATTGTCATCTTTTTCACAATACAGCTGAAAGTTGCAGACATATCCAGTATTTGCCTCAGATACCACTCTGATTAGCATTCCGTACTTTGTATTTTTATTCGGATTATAAACTGAATATATATTATTCAGAAACATAACTTGCAAAGATGTAAATTCATGTCAGTGACAACCAGGAACAGAATCTGGAATGACGTAAGTTCACATCAATGGCAACCAGGAACAGAATTTAGAATGACAGAAATTCACATCATCGTTGAGGAATGAGTTAAGAGGGAGGGAGGGAGGGAGGGAGGGAGGGAGGGAGTATGGCTACATAGATAGACTGACAGACGACAGAGAAGGATTTATAAAAGTGTATCATAAGACATTTTCTGGAAAAAAAATATAAACTCTTACAGTGATTACTTTGGAGGAAGAATATGAAAAATAATTTTTTCACATACCTCTTTGTCCCACTTCAATGTTTTGTCAGGTTCATAAATTATTTTCATTAGAAAATGTTTTTTTAATGTCACTTGCTCAGAAAAGACTTCCCAAACACCCATCATCCACACACCCCTTCCTATTATTTAATAACACCTGATATTTGTATAATTTTCCTCTAGGACACTTAACACAATGCATTCTTTTAGGTAAAGGTGTGTTTACCTGTTTAAAGCCTATCTTCCCCTTCCCACTGCCCCAAGGGTATAAGCTATAAGGCAGGGCACTGTGTTGACCACCATAATCCAGGCACCTAGCACAATGCCTGGCACTGTGATGCTAAATAAACATCTGATAAATGAATGAAGGGGTTTCATTATCCTTTTAAGACTCAGCTTAGCAGCAGACAGCAGACATTCTCACTGCTGTACTGCCCGTTGTGTCCCTCACAATGTTTCTTTCCTTTAATAAATCTACCTTTCTTAGTTGGAAAACAAAAAAAAAGACTCAGCTCAAGTGCAGCCAGGCATGGTGGCACCTACCTGTAGTTCCAGCTACTTAGGAGGCTGAGGAAGGAGGATAGCTTGAGCCCAGAATGCTAAGGCTGCAGTGAGCTGTGATTATGCCACTGCACTCCAACCTGGATGACAGTGAGACCCCAACTCAAAAAAAAAAAAAGAAAAGAAAAGAAAAGAAAAAATTCAGCTCAGCCAGGCGCAGTGGCTCAAGTCTATAATCCCAGCACTTTGGGTGACCAAGGCAAGAAGATTGCCTAATCCCAGGGGTTCGAGAACAGCCTGGGCAACTTGGCAAGACCTCATCTCTACAATAAATCAAAAATTAGCCAGGCATGGTGGCACGTGCCTGTAGTTCCAGCTACTTCGAAGGCGGAAGCCGAAGGATCACCTGAGCCCAGCAGGTTGAGGCTGCAGTGGCCGGGAGCGGCCACTTCATTCCAGTCTGGGCACCAGAGTGAGACTCCAACTCAAAAAAAAAAAAAAAAAAGATAAGATTCAGCTCAAGTGAAATGAAGCTTCTGAATTCCCCTCGCTTAGAAGTGACCCTTGGGCCCTGTATTGCACTGGTCAATGTATCTGTCTGTCTCCCCCATTAGACCTTGAGTACCTTGAAGGCAAAGACCTTCATATTCATCTCTATCTGTGCTGCCTGCTCCAGGGCCTTTATAAGAAGGCACTCAATAAATAGTTGATAAGTGAATCAACAGACAAGCAAACAAAGCCTCAAAGTAATAATTTACTTGCGTATTAAAATCAAATGTCACTAATATCTCATTCTTCTTAATCTGGTCTAAGATAGCAAAACCAGACTCTGTGATATAAGGGGTTTCTAAACAGAAGTGTTCTATAAACTCAAAGCTGTGGGGACCCACCACCCTGAACTCAAACTAGACTTGTAGAGACAGAGATCACTGTTGGCCAAGACAAAGCACAAAGTGGGGTTGTAGAAATGAAGTGAGTAGACACAATTCTGCTCAACTACTCATTTTAAACAACTTTCCTAATTCAGCTTTATGCTCGTAAGACAAATTACTACAATTCACAAGCAAAAGAAACCAATTTAGTGTCCCCATTTTAGGGGTGAGGCTTTGTGTCAATGTGAGATTTTCTAAACGTGATGATTTTATCAAGGAGACAGAAGAAAACATCTTGAAGAATTTAGGTGAAGGGTTATGGTGTCTATTTACTTTCAAAGGGTTCCATACACAGATAAAGCAGTAATAGTAGCAATAATAATGTGTACGTGTGAGATAGTTACCAAAATAATATGTATGTGTGAGACAGAGCTAATGTGGTAAAGTGTTAACAATTGTCAGAGGGTATATGAGTGTTTTTTGAACATTACTGTTACTTTTCTGCAAGTTCAAAAACTTTAAGTTAAAAAAAGAAGAAAAGAAACAATAGAAAAGGTTATTCAGCCGGGCTCGGTGGCTCAGCCTGTAATCCCGCGCCTTTGGGAGGCTGAGGTGAGTGGATTGCCTGAGCCCACGGGTTCGAGACCCATCTGGGCAACTTGGCGAGACCTCATGTCTACAATAAATCAAAAAAGAGCCGGGCATGGTAGCGCACGCCTGTAGTTCCAGCTACTTGGAAGGCTGAGGTGGAAGGATCGCCAGAGCCCAGCAGGTCGAGGCTGCAGTAGCTGGGAGCGGCCACTGCACTCCAGTCTGGGCGACAGAGTGAGACTCCAACTCAAAAAAAAAAAAAGGAAAGGTTATTCTAGTCTCCGCTACCATTTAAAGACATTACGTGGAGAGAAATAAAAACAATACTTTGATGGAGGTTACAACACATCTGAATAAAGCAATTCAGAACAATTCTAAAATTACTGTATCTTCAGCCTAGAATAATTACAGCGATTCATCCATATGGTATCTGGGGGTAAATAATTCTCCCCAACAAACAGGGAACATCTGTTATATAAAAACCTTAAAAGAGGCTAGATAACACAATGGAATTGCAAAGTCTCAAACTGGTAGTTTCCAAACTATTCAAGGTAGCAGTTTTCCTAGCTGCAGAGCCAAGATTCCAAGACAGAAAAGTAAGAGAGGTAAACAGTTCAAAAATCATCAGCTACACACAACCTGTTCAAATTTCTGGACCTACATAATATGACCCAGAAACATTAATATAAGTGTCAGAAAATGAAAACTCCAATTCTTCTAACTATAATTTTATCACTTCTTAATTTTTTTTTCAGTCATTTAAAAAAAAAAAAACTGTCTTTGGGTCAGGTATAGTGGCTCATGCCTGTAATCCCAGCACTTTGGGAGGCCAATGCAAGAGGATTACTTTAGCTCAGGCGTTCAAGAACAGCCCGGGCAACATAGCGTGACCTTGTCACTACAAAAAAAAAAAAGCAAGAAATTAGCCATGGGGCACATCTGTAGTAGTCCCAGCT
Organism: Tarsius wallacei; assembly: GCA_963574415.1. NCBI lineage: Eukaryota > Metazoa > Chordata > Mammalia > Primates > Tarsiidae > Tarsius > Tarsius wallacei. The sequence goes on along the minus strand of CAUYQG010158506.1, from coordinate 20,120 downwards.
ACTGGGGAAGCTGAGACAGAAGGATCACCGAGCCCAGAAGGTCAAGACTTACAGTGACCCACTGCACTCCAGCCTAGGTGACAGGGTGAGACTCCAACTACAAAAAAAAAAAAAAAATACTGTCTTTTCTAGCAGTTACAGCTAAAACACAAATGTGAAAAGCTGGTCTGAAAAGAGTAACTATTTACAGACCAAACACCATAGCAGGTGCTTTCTATACATCGTTTCCAATCATGACAATAATGACTGGTATGGTGGGCCTTGATAATCCCATTTCACAGGCGAGGAAACTGAGATTCAGATAGAAATCAAACACCCATGATCTCTCAGAGATTAATTAGTAAAGAAGGACTCCGGTTACTCAAACTCAAAAATGAAACAAAACTCTCTGCATGTCTAGGCATGTTCAGAGGTAAGGCCTCCACTCTAGCTGTCCATCTGCCTGGAAGGCTCTTCCATTCAGATCTCAACTTCTTCCAGAAACCTACCTCACCTTTCTATTTCACAACAGTCTGCCTTCTACTCCACTCCACCATTCCCAAGTCCCTTTACCATGTATGCATTTTTTAAACTTTTTGTTTTGAGATAATTGCAAATTCATAAATAGATGTAAAAAATACAGTTTCTGTATAACTATGACCCAGTTTCCCCCAAAGATAGTATCTTGTATAACTACAGTTCAATATCACCTACATTACTTTTTTCTACTAGTATTACTTTCTAATACAGGTTGAGTATCCCTTATCCAAAATGCTTGGGACCATGATTGTTTTGGATTTCAGATTTTTTCAGATTTTGAATCTCTGCACTATATTTACCCAGTTTAGCATCCCTAATCCAAAATCAGAAATACTCTAATGAGCATGATGTTGGCACTCAAAAAGTTTCAGATTTTGGAGCATTTCAGATTAGGGATACTCCGCACGCATATTGTAAATGTATTTTTTATAATTGTTGTTTATTATCTGTCTACTCTCACTAAAATATAAACTCCTCAAAGGCAGGATTCTTTATCTAAATTTTGTTCACTGCTATATACCAAGCACCTAGAACAGGGCCTAGCTCATGGTAGGATCTCAGTTAAAATTTGTGGAATGACTCAAAGCACTGTATTGCACCATCTCCCGTAACAAAAAACAGACCAGTTATTCAAGAGACCATCTTGATAAACAAGAGTATTCTGAAACATCAAGGAAATAATGCACTCACCCATGGTGACATAAGGCAACTTATCAGTTGATCCGTGAGGATAGATGCTGTAGAGGTGAGGTCCAGTAACATCTACTCCTCCTAAAACTAGGGCTGCACCAATGTAACCTTGATACCTGGTGATCAGGGTATGCATAAGAAAAAAAAAAAAAAATGAGTCTACATAGCATCGCTACAACTTAACCAAAAGCTGCAGAAGACAACAAAAAGCTTTATTTATCCTGTTTCATTAAGAGGTTATTATTTTGATGGGAACCCAAGGGGAAAGGAAACTAACATTAAATGAACATCTTCTATCAGCCAGGATAAACTGTAAACTATATGAGCCTTACTTCAGCTCAGCCTCACAGTCCCCTGTAAAGAGGGCATTATTACTCCCATGTTAAAGAAGAAAGGCAACCCAGGGCCAGTAAATACTTGCCCACTATGCCTCAGATCCAAGTTTGGCTTACAACAAAGATTATCAGCAGCCTTCCCATCACACCTCTCTGCAACCAGCAGATAAGCTACCTGCAAAGTTAACAATGAGGAGTTGCTAAGCTCAAACTGTTCAAATTATCAACCTCACCATAGCCTCAACAGGAAAATGGTTCATGTCAAAATATCTTTTCCAGTTGCACACGGTGGCTCACATCTGTAATCCCAGTACCTTGGGAGGCCGAGGTGAGAGGATCACTTGAAACCAGGAGTTCAAGTCCAGCCTGGACAACACAGCAAGATCTTGTCTCTACAAAAAATTTAAAACTTAGCCAGGCATGGTGGTTTGTGCCTATAGTCCCAGTTACTTGGAGACTGAGGCAGGAGAATCACTTGTGCACAGGAGATGCAAGTTACAGGAAGCTGCGACCATGCCACTGTACTACATCCTGGGCAGAGACCCTGTCTCTAAAAAACAAAAACAAAAAAACCTTTTCCTTTGAGTAAATCCACAAAATTATAATCAGAGGTATGCATTCACACTGAATAAAAGAAAAAAATATTTCATCATTCAGGGAAGTGAATACTGAAACGACTCTAAGATAGCCTACAAAAACCATTACTACTACCCAGAGGATAAAAAACACTCTTTAGGAACACTGCAGGAATATATTTTTCACCCTACTTCATCTCCATTTAATTGTACACGTACTTATTTCTTTGGCCCCTTTAACTGGTTGGTTTTTCATTTCTGTAAGACTTGTTTCTGTGTATTTGGTACAGTTTCTGTCTTTAGAACTGCTATGTTAGGTAAACATGCTGGATTTAAAGTTCTACACTGTGAGCCTTAGCTCACAGAAAAATATAAACTAACACATGCTGAATTTGCCAAATGATTTAATCATTAAAACCAATACAATAAATTAATACAAGAACCAACATCATTAATTTTAGCCTGTCTGATACATAGCTGCACATCAGGAAGTACTCTAGGCAAACAAAAAAGTCACCTAATAGTTCTCTTGTTCCTTGATTACCAAACTGTTATTTCAAAAAGATTCTTCCATTTATCTGTAAAAAATTTAAGAACAGGAAAGGATTTCAGAAGTAGCCTCAAAAGGGAACAGAGGCCCAGACTGGGAAAGAAAATGGCCCAGGGCCACATGAGCTAGTAGTGTCAAGACAGAGAAGCCAGAATCCCCAGTCCCTCCACCCCCATCAGCCAAGTGCCTGCCTCTTCTACTACACCCACTGCCTACTGAACAGCATATTCAATAAAGTCAAAATAACCAGCTAGTTCCTTCCAAGCCAACATATAACCTGTTTGACACTTTTAAAAGAATTTGAGATGTCTCAGCAAACTACTGAAATCCTTTAAAACTGATATAAAAGTTATACTTCTAGGACTCTTCTACGGATATAATCAGACAAATACAAAGAAATGAATGCACAAGAATGTTTACTATAGCACTGTTTATGTTGCTAAAAAAATTAGAAACATCCAGAGAGAGAAATGGCTACATAAATTGAAACAGCTACACAACAACAGAACACCACACAATCATTAAAAACTCATGATACATTTTCTCCTGCACTACTGATGGTAGCACAAACTTTCTCAAGGGCAGCTTTGGCAATACTGCCAAAGTGTTAAGTGGGCAAATCCCTGACCCAGCAATTCCATTTCTAGGATTTATTCTAGAATATTTCCCAAGGAACTCATCACACTAGTACCCAAAGGTTCTATGTTCCAAAGGGTTCAAAGACCTAATACTTTAAATACCTTAAAACAGGGAATACTATTAATGTTCAAAAACTGGTTAAATTATAATGCAGCCACAGAATGAAATACTATGACATCACCAAAAACAATACTGATCAGTGGTTCTTAAAACTTTTATGGGTCACAGATCCCTTTGAAAAACTGATTAAAATTGTGGAAACCTCCCCCCTAAAAGAAGAGTAAACATGAAAGCTTTCTCCTATTTCAGGAGGGTTACAAATGTTCAGAACTTCTCTTTGGGCTCAAGGGAAAAACTTCTCTACTCATGGGAACAATATTTATAATATACTATCATGTGAATAGAGGAAATTACAAAATAACAGAAACAGTAACATTCCATTTTTGTAAATGCATAAGTATGAGGATACATGTAAAGAACAAAAGGTATGAAAAAGCATATCTCAATAACTTACAACCTATGTGTCTGTGGCAGAACATCAGGTAACATTTACTTTCATCTTTTCACATTTCTACAGTGTCTGAATATTTTATGATGATTACGTATTACTTTCATAGTAATTTTATAAAAGGTTATTTCCATTTTGAAATGTCCCAACATAGAGACTATTCAAGATTAGGCTGTATTATAAAATAGTCTGTAAAATTATAATCCCATGTTTATAAAACAAAATATGTATTACTAAACATGTTTTAAAACCCTGATGAGTATATAATATTAGCACAAATTGCTTGTGGATAGGAGGATAAATTATTTTTGTATTTCTTTATTTTTGTTCCTATCTTCCAGCTTTTTCTATGAACATCTACTAGTAACATAAAAAGATAGACGTGAGGAACTTTAAAAAGACAAGGCCGGAAGCGGTGGTTCAAGCCTGTAATTCCAGCACTTTGGGAGGCCGAGGCAGGAAGACTGTCTGAGCACAGGGGTTCGACACCAGCCTGGGCAACTTGGTAAGACCTTGTCTCTACAGTAAATCAAAAAATTAGCTGGGTGTGGTAGCGCACGCCTGTAGTTCCACCTACTTGGAAGGCTGAAGTGGAAGAATCACCTGAGCCCAGTGAGCCCAGCAGGTCGAGGCTGCAGTGGCCGTGATCATGCCACTGCACTCCAGCCAGGGCAACAGAGTAAGACTCCAATTCAAAAAAAAAAAAAAAAGGACAAAAAGAATAGAATAATATGTACCAAACCAAACCAAAATAATAATTCTCCCTAAATGGCAAAAGTTTTATTTTGTTCCTTGGGCTTTTCGTTATCTTTCAAATTTTCTACAAAGAATATATATTACTTTCATAAGATAGTTACAATAATGCAATAAAGAGCCTTTACATATTAGTTTCCAGAATACAGACAAGTATTTTACTAAGTTTTTTTAACAACTATTTTATCTATTTAATTTTTGTATAGACAGAGTCTCACTACGTTGCCCAAGCTGGTCTCAAACTCCTGGTCTCAAGCAATCCTCCACCTCAGCCTCCCAAAGTACTGAGATTACAGGAATGAGTCACTGCATCTAGCTAAAATTTCCATTAAACTCAATAAGGAGGCTCCATGCTCAAAAAAACAAGTATTATTTACATCTTCTGTATCTAGCCATTATACATGTAAAATAAAGGCATTGTTTAAATAGGGGGAAAGGGGTCCTCTTCTGTTTATCAAACCCTATTTTCTCACTTACATACAAGAAAATGGATCATTCAGGAAAAAAAAAATACAGTAACAGCAAGAAGAGGACTTTGTACTTTTTTTCAGGCTCTGAATTTTATGAAGCTCTATGCATCAGGTAATGTCTTTTTTTGGTTTGTTTTTCTTTTTGAGTCGGAGTCTCACTCTGTTGCCCAGGCTGGAGTGCACTGGCACACTCACGGCAATCCCAGCATCGACCTGCTGGGCTCCGCGATCCTTCCGCCTCAGCCTTCCAAGTAGATGGAACTACAGGCATGCACTACCACGCCTGGCTAGTTTTTTATTTATTGTAGTGATGCAGTCCTGCCAAGTTGCCTGGGCTGGTCTCGAACCCGCGGGCTCAGGGAACCCGCGGGCTCAGGCAATCCTCCCGCCTCGGCCTCTCAAAGTGCTGGGATTACAGGTTGAGCCACCCAGCTCGGCCCCAGGCAATGTCTTAATCCTTGCTTCTTTATTCCTCTCCTCCTCAAAGTCAGAGGGACAGAAACTATTCCTCTTATTTGATTGAGAAAGAAACTGGCTATGAAAGGTGACTGCCCAAAGTCACATAGCTATCAGTACTATAAAACAGGACTTGAACCCAAGTTCTAAAGCCAAACTCTAAGCTTTTTTCTACTCTGATTAATTTTATGTAACTCACCAAAAATGTCAGAGAACATAAAGGACTACAACTATCTTATTTAAATTTTTTAGTGTTCCTCTCAAAATTGTTTAACAAAATTTAACTTTTAAAAGTTTAAAATGACAAAACCCTGAAAAGAGAATTTAGAATTCCTAAAACATTCTGAAGTGATTAACAGAAACATTTACTAGATTATTGTGCTAAATGCTCCAAATGACACTGCAAAGAATCTTGAAATATTGTTTACAGCAAATTTACAATAAAAATTGCTTTATATGTAATGCACCACACAAACCACCAGAGGGTGCTTTGTATTTAAAATTAAAATCTGCAAATGTCTTCAGAAATCTCATGAATAGGTGTGCTTTAACAAGTTCTACTCACACTATAATGTAAGAATTTGGTTGGCAATAATTCTCATGGATGAGGATAATGATTATGTACACAAACACATAGAAATCCCTGACATAAGGCCAGAGAAGAAATTGGGTAGACCAGTCTTTCCGCCACGAGTCTTAGCCTCACTCTCTCATCTGTAAAAACGGGAACTATATTACTGGCCTTGCTGCAGGGCTACACTAAATCTCACATACGCTTTTGAAAAGCCAGCAGCCATGCTGGACATATATATGAGGACCTGTAAATGAGCACACTCCCTTCTAAGGTGACATCCACCACTCAGTTCCAGAAGATTACTGTCAAGTTATTCACCCTCTTTTTGAATTTTGTCAAGAGGCCAGAAATCCAGGTTTTTAATTCAAATCTCCCCATTTATAATTATTGGTCACTATTTTCTAAAAAAACACCATGTAACCCAATGCCCAGGCTATTTCTGCTATAATATACTGCCTCTCTTATAAGGAGTAAGAGACAATGAACTTAAAATTTGAAAACTGTCAAGACCCACACAAACATAAAGTGATGATACAATTATTAAATGAAAAAGGGAACAAAATCGCTAACATGAACTGTCTGTGGGAGTCAGCAGAAAATGAAGGTTGGGTCAGGCAAGTTACCCCACTTCTTTAAGTCTCAATTTGTTCACTTACAAAGAGAAAATGGTAAGAGCCTCTATCTCAGGTAAAAGGATGCATAAAGCACTTTAGCACAAGGAATAAGAGATAAAGGTTGGTTAACATTAACCCTTTTCACCCGGAGATATCTCACAGATCACCTACCAGCAACTCAACCAGACTTTTTTATAAAATAGTGAAAAACATTCACTTCATATTAAACAGTACAGTGTTGGAATCAATTATTTTATTGTAATATTTGGCTTATAATAGAATTTTGGACATTGAGGAACTTATTAATGACAAAAAATCAAAAAATTTTATCTTATATTTTTCTAACATGTGGTAATACATGAAACAATCACCGACATGCACTGCAAGTTGACTGATACATGTTATGCAATAGTAATTTGTTTGACATCTTCCACCTGGTGTTTTGCTATTACAGCAGACCCAATGCAGTCTCATTTTCTCCCTCCCAGATTAATATGTAATTTATTGTCCAGTCTGTTGTTCAAAGAGATATGGAAGGATACACTCATGATTCCTAAAAACCACTTCTCAACTGACTGATCAAAAGCTTGACAAATTTCAAACGGATCATAGGTTTTTCACTGTTTTTCAATGGAAAACTTCAAGAAAACATACACTTTTAAAAAACTGTGCTTGTATAAGTGTGCCCTGTATACGTCTATACGTTTCCTCTCAGGGGACATCCGAGTGGTTTGCTGATTTACAAAGTCCCCTCAGAGGGGACATCCAAGTGGGGTTAATACCAGCATACCCACTCGCAGCCAAATACAGACGCCACTTTTCATTTCATTATCTTGTCCCTAAAAGAAGGTGGGGGAAAAAAAATCATTTGGAGCTTGAGCACAATGGCTCCCACCTGTAATCCCAGCACTTTGGGAGGCAGAGACAGGAAGATCACTTGAGGCCAGGAGTTTGAGACCAGCCTATACACAGCCAGATCTCATCTCTACAATCAATCAATAAAAAATTTAAAAAACAATCATTTGTGTTTGTGTTTATGGGGAGGGAAGGATAGCTTGCACAAGACAAACTCAAAGGTTCCTCCAGCTCTGATTTTCTTACTCTACACAAAAAAGTATATACCTTATCCAGTGATATCCCTACACTTCAGGAAAAAACTCAACTGGTCACATGTGATTTATTAGTGAAAAATAAATTTAATAAATAATAATAGACCCAATAAATTCAAATGTACTATTAAAAGCTTTAAGAAATTAAAATGACTTTTTAATAACAATTGACTTCTGGAACAAAATGTATATTTCTGATTGCCTTTTCTATATCTTCCAAGCTTCCCTTGGCTGAAAAAAATCTAGGATGTGAGAAAAAGATGCTAACAGAAATCCCCCTCCTGAAACCTTACCTGAAAAGCATCTGCTTCAGCATCCGATTGGCCGTCACAACTCTGGGAAGACGGCCAGTAGAGAGGGAGTGGAGCTCCAAGTTGGAAGAAATGAGCTGAGTTGTCATGTCTGTATCTGCAGCTGTCCCAGCACCACAACAACTGAAAATACAGTTAGAAACTTAGCTCAATTCCAATTACCAACGGGTCAATTAGAAGTAGAGCTTCCTGCCAGGCTTGGTGGCTCAGCCTGTAATCCCATGTTTTGGGAGGCTGAGGTGAATGGATTGCCTGAGCTCGCGGGTTCCAGACCTGCCTGGGCAACTTGGCAAGACCTCATCGCTACAATAAATCCAAAAAAAAAAATTAGCTGGGTGTGGTAGCGCGCACCTGTAGTTTCAGCTACTTGGAAGGCTGAGGCGGAAGGATCTCCGGAGCCCAGCAGGTCGAGGCTGCGGTGGCTGGGAGTGGCCACTGCACTCCAGTCTGGGCGACAGAGTGAGATTCCAACTCAAAAAAAAAGAAGTAGAGCTTCCTGAATAACTTCACAAAGTTCAGGTACACAGAGATGTTTTGAGTATACCTGCACTGCAACGGCTCTGTTTAACCAATATTAAATGTACATAAAATTCAGACTATGTAGCTAATTATATACAAAAATATTGACTGTGACCCAATGGAACATTTCAAATTATTGGTTTCTGTGTCCCAGAGTGTGCATTTTACTAATCCTGCAAATATATCCAAGTTGTACAAAAAAGCAAGGTATGTTAAAAGTCTTGCAAGTCAATACCAGGAAGTATTTACTACCAGTACCAGTCATGATACTAAACACTGGGAATGAAGAAAATATGCCACAGTCCTAGTCCTTAATTTCAAAGCTGAATGGAGAACACACAGAGACCAAAATTCCAATATACCATTTAACACAATATAGCAGCACAGGCACAAAATGCTATGGGACACTGGAGGAGAGAGCAATTAATTCTGATCATTATGATAAGGCTTCATATTGAGCCGGATTCGGAAAACAGAAACACTTTACAAGCAGAGAAGAAAGGCTGGCATAAGCAAAGGTAAAATAGCTTGGAAATGAAGGAAACAGGGACAGTCTAGGAATAACTGGAGCACAGAGAGATAGCAGCAGAAAAAGAGGCTGAAAGGTAAGCCTTCTGTATGACTGTGCAAAGCCTTAAATATCATGCTACAGAATTTCGATTTTATCCTAAAAGTAGCTTGGAAATGTGAAAAGTCTGTTGAAAAGTTTTTAAAGAGGAAATGGACACAACCAGATCTGTTTTACAAAATCCAATGTGGCAGAAGAGTGAACAGGATGGAGAAGAGAGGCAGGGAGGTCAATTAAATGACAACTGCAACAGTCCAGCTAAGGAAAAGAACTGAACTAAGGCATCAGCAGAGGGAAGGATAGGAGGGAATGGATTCAAGAGGCACAAAGAAGGCAGAACTGGCTACCAATTGAACTGGAAACTGAAGCAAAGAGAGGACATGAGGATGCCTTGCTTAGGTGACAGGTTCATGAAAACGCCATTTTAGGAAGATAGGAAATACAGGTTGATGCCAGGCGTGGTGGTGTACACCTATAGTCCCAGCTACTAGGGAGGCTGAGGTAGAAAGTTCACCTGAGTCCAGGAGTTCCAGGCTGCAGTGCGCTATAATCATGCCGCTGCACCCCAGCCTGGACGACAGAGGAAGACCCTGTCTCAAGAAATATAAAATGAAAATAAAGGTTGAAAAATAAGTTTAAGTGTCTGAAAACATAAGAGCTATTAAAACTAACCAATACTTACTAAATATTAGGAGATATGAAGTGTATTTTTGAACAGTTCTTGTCAGCAACGACCATCCCTTCAGTTGCCCTTGTATCTGCTCCAAGAACTATGCCATCCTATTTAAATTTTTTAAAAAGAAAGACATTTTTAAACAACTTTACATATGCAAAACAATGCTGGCCATACCCTGCTCCCCCAATTCCATACTCCCAGCCAAAACTTCTACCAAAAATATTGTGCTACACTTTCAGAATTCAAGAAAAGCCTTCTTAATAAATGTTACTGGTTGAATCCTGAGTAGACAGTAAGAATTATCACTCCCATTTTCAAATAAGGTTCAGAGATTCAGTGAATTCCTTACAAATCACAGAGCTTATCTGGGAAAAGCCTGAATTAAGACCCAGAAATCTTTCCACTAAAATAGCCACCACTATAAATAAATATATAGATAGATATAACCACCACCATCAATTTCTTTTTAAAACTTGTCACTCAGCTGGGCTCGGTGGCTCAGCCTGTAATCCCACGCCTTGGGAGGCTGAGGTGAGTGAATTGCCTGAGCCCGCAGGTTCAAGACCCGCCTGGGCAACTTGGTGAGAACTCATCTCTACAATAAATCAAAAAATTAGCCGGGCGTGGTAGCGCGCGCCTGTAGTTCCAACTACTTGGAAGGCTGAGGCGAAAGGATCGCCGGAGCCCAGCAGGTCGAGGCTGCGGTGGCCAGGAGAGGCCACGGCACTACAGTCTGGGCGACAGAGTGAGACTCCAACTCAAAAAAAAAATCTTGTCGCTCTTCATCCGTAACAACAGGAGTCATCATCTCTTTTGACCCTTATAACAATTTAAGGCAGGAGTTATTACCTCCATTTGATGGACGGGTAAGAAGCTGTGAGAAGCAAAGTGAGTTGCTCAAAGTTGGAAGCAGCATTAAAAGTTTAAAAAGTTAGAAAAACCTGCCTGGACCCAAATCTTGTGCTGTCCCATTACATCATGCGGCTTCCTAAAGTAGCACTTAAGAAGCAAACTGACCTACTGTCAAAAACTCGGCAAAGTGAGGAAAGGGAAAGATCATAAACTACTGATAAACCTGACAAAAGCAGTCACTCCTGAAAGATCTTTTCCTGATAAACTCTATAGCATTTGCCTTTCCAGACCGAGCAGGAGAGAGAGAGAGGAGGCCAAGTGTCCTGTTCAGTCACTGTTGCTCTTAGCCTGTTCCGGCTTACCTTATAGACCACCCCAGCGATGGTAGTGCCAGTTTTCCGGGCTCTTGGAAGCTTGTACCCCTTCTTTGCAAAATCAGCTTCCAAGACCGCATTCCTGAGAGCAAATGAGAGAACAAAGTGGGGGAGGGCAGGACTACACTGCACCGCACTGACATGAGAAGTGCTTAACAGAACTCAGTAAAACTGTTTTCACGCCCATCTGAATCTTCCCACCATCAGCACTACTGCTCCGTTTTCCGACGAAGACAGTCTCAAAGAGGGGCCGCGACTCGCCTAAGGAGACGGAGATGGACGGCGGCCGGGTACGCAGGGGAGGTGACAGGGCAGACCTGGCCTAAGAAGAAACCCACGCTCAGGCCCTGATTCCCCTGAGTCACACGGGCCTCAAGCCCCGCCATCCACCCCTCGCTCGGACTTCCCGAATCAGACCGCGGTCCAGCTCCAACCCGGGCACCACACTCTTCTTCCCCCACTGAACCCAGCCCCAGGCATGACCCCACCTGCGGCAGTTATCAAAAGAGAAACCTCCAAAGGGAGCCTCACACACCGACACAGCCGCCATCTTTCCAAGAAAACACTTCCGGGCCGGGGGCGGGAGCAAACAAAAAGAGGGCAGCACTTCCGGCGCCGCCGGCGACTGGGGCTGAAGGAGTGGGACAAACTCATTGAAGCGATTGATCGTAGAGTTCCTGATTCCTAGAGAGATCCTAAGATGTTTGGGGTTATATCGCCCCACGTGGCACGGAGGAGAACATGATGCCCGGGACTCGCAAAGGGCATTCCCAAAGTGGACGCACCAGCGACCTCGTCTCCTGCCGCTCACACCGAACCCGTTATCTACCGTTAATTCGGGGATAACACTCAAGTCCCAGGCACCTCCTTGCACTGACCAAGCCCCTTCAACTCTCTGAATCTGTTTCCTCCTCTATCAGAGATCACACCTACTTCAAAAGGCTGCTGTGAAATGGCCAATGAGCCCATGAAAAGGTGCTCAACATCATTAGTCATTAGGGAAGTGCAAATCAAGACCATAACGAGATACGACTCCGCACCCACTAGGATGGCTATCATCGAAAAGACGGGAACTCACCGGTGTTGTAAGGGTGTGGAGAAATTGGAACCTCGCACGTGGCTGGTGGGAACAGAAAATGGCGCAGCTGCTTCAGAAAACAATTTGGCAGGTCCCCAAAAGGTGTTACCTTCTTAGATGTACACCCCAGATAGCCAAATAGTGTAAACTACCCAAATGTCCATCAATGGATGAATGGATAACAAAATGTGGTAAATCCATACAGTGGAATATTATTCAGCCATAAAAAGGAATGAAGTACAGCTATATGCTGCAACAGGGATGAACCTTGGAAACATTATGTTAAGGGGGGAAAAAAAGACATGAAAAGCCACATAGTGTACAATTCCATTTACAAGTGTCTCTAATAGGCAAATCCAAAGAAACAGAGTATATTCATGGTTGCTAGGGGATGGGGGAAGAGAGAATGGGGAGTGACTATTGGGTACAGAATTTTGGGGGAATGATGAAAATGTCCTGGAATTAAATAGCAATAATCTATGTTATGAGTATGCTGAAAACTACTCAATTGCACACTTTAAAGGGTTAAAATGGTGGATTTTGCATTATGTGAATTATAACTCAATCTTAAGAAGACTGTGAATATTGAACATTGTACATGGAAAGCATCTATCCTGGCACATAGCAGCTTCTCATAAATAGCTATTATTGTTGATACATTCATTTCATCCAGTCAGCAACCGTAAGAGGTCGCAATATCATTCAATTCATTATACTGATGGAATTTAAGACTCACTGAGATGAGGTAACTTGCTCAAGTTTACTTATTAAGTAAATGGCAGGTTCAATGACTGTGAAATGAATTAATTTATTCACTCAGTAAATATTTATCGAGCACCTACTATGTGTCAGACATGGTTCTAGGTGCAAAAGAATGAATGAATGGCATCCCTAGCACATAAAGCCAGTGTCTGTCACAACTATGTGTTCAATAACTATTTGTCAAAGGTTGAATTCCCTTTCATTATTTCTCTGGGTCTTTGTGTAAAATGAGGACAATAAATTCGTATCTGACCTCATTTGGAGATGGGATTTTTTTTTTTTTTGAGTCATAGTCTCACTCCGTCACCCAGGCTGGAGTGCAGTGACACATTCACGGCCACCCCAGTGTTGACCCCCTGCCAGGCGATCCTTCTGCCTCAGCCTTCCAAGTAGCCAGAGCTACAGGCACATGCTACCACGCCCGGCTAATTTTTTGATTTATTGTAGATACAAGGTCTCACCATTTTGCCCAGGCTGGTCTTGAACCTGCAGGCTCAGGCAATCCTCTCGCCTTGGCCTCCCAAAGTGCTGGGATTACAGGTTTGAGCCAGTGGAGATAGGATCTTTACAGGGGAAATCAAGTTAAAAATGAGGTCATGAGGGTGAGTCCTAATCCAACATGAGGTGTCCTTATAAAAGAGGAAAACTTGGAAACAGATATGCACATAGGGAAAACCCCATGTGAAAATGAAGGCAGAGGTCAGAGTGATGATTCTACGAGCCAAGGAATGTCACAGGTTGCCATCAAACCACACAAAACTCAGTGAAAGATCTGGAACAGATTCTCCCTCACAGCTCTCAGAAGGACATAACTCTGCCAACATGTAGCCTCCAGAATTTTGAGACAATAAATTGCTGCTGTTTAAGCCACCCGGGCTGTGGCACTTTGTTACAGCAGCCTTAGGAAGCTTAGACATTTCATGAGTCACCGTCCAAAGGACAGAAAGTCCCCAGAAAGATTCACAGCCCAGCACACTAAGGGCCAGGCTGAAGGGGCACAGGACAGGGGTAGTCTAGAGGCTCAAAGCAGTGTGAGCACATGGAGGCGGGATGAAGGCTTGGAGTATGGAAAAACAAAACCAGACAGAAAACCCTGGCCATGGTCTTTGGGACACAGTGGTAAATTTTATGCATCTGCGGGGAAGGGAAACAGAGCCGCCTGCAGCCTCCAGCGGGTGGTGGTAGGTGTCTGTGTTGCTGTTCAATGGGGGTGCTGGAGGAGCCAGGGAAGGGTGTGGAAATGATTTGTGGCCTTGGTTTGTTCACAGGGCGTGGCTCTTCCCTCTGCGGTTTCTTTGGTTACATTTTTTGCACCCAGACCGAGCTGAAGAGGTGGCCTAGTTTCCTCTTATGGCCTCAGAGAAAGGGATCCAGAACCCAGCAGAGGGCGTCTGAGAGCCTCCAGGCGTCCTGAGCCTGGAAGGAGTCGCCCTGGCTGGGTGGACCACAGCCCATGGACTGCCAGCCAGCCAAGGCAGCCCTAGATCCCCAGCACTCAGAGATCCCTGCTCAGCCTCTCTGATCCTAGTGCCTGCTGCCCCCGGACCTGCATCCCAGTCAGAATGTCCTTCCCTAGGCCTGGACACAGTCTCACCCAAGTCCCTGGCATCGCTGCTACCAAACCTGACCAAGCAATGCAGCCACCACTTCTTCTCTGCATTTGGCTGTGTGACCTCAGGGGAGCCATTAGGCTCTCTGTACCTTGGTTTCCAAATAACACAATAACAACCAACAATGGTCTCCTGGACTTGGACCTAACCACTCTGTATACAGGATCCTTGGTGCAAGGCTTTGTGCCAGCTTTATGCTAGATCACAGCCTTGGAGACATCAGTCTGGGGACTATACGTCCAGTTCACTGTGTTAAGTGTCCTAAGGGACATGTGCCAAAGCAAAGCCAGGGAAAGAACTTCCAAGTCTGCCTGAGGCGGCAGCTGGGCACCTAGAGGACAAGAGTTAGCACCAATACCAGGAGACAAGACGGTGCATGCAGAGAGCTCAGCCATGCATGTCCCCAGCATCACCCTGGATTTTCCAAGGACCCAGCAAGCAGCACCCTGTACCCCACCCAACCCTACAGGCTGCCCAGAAAACTGGCGCTGGACAGGCACTAGCAGACCCACCCCTGTCCTCTGGCAGGATACACACATCCGAGGGTGCACCCCACAAGGAGACTTGGCCATCTTTCTATTGCAGGGAAAGCAGCCCATGATGCTCCTGGTTGCTATGGCAACTGGGCCCTTGTTTTTCCTTCTTCATAAATAAGCTATAAATAGACAGGGCAAACCTGGGCGCCTTCCTTTGCATGAATTAGAGCAGCTGCTCCAGGCTCCAGGGCCCCTGGCATGACACCCAGGTGCTGAGCCTTGCTGCACAGACCATAGAAACATAGCTCTGGTGGGAGGGGCACAGCCGAGCACAGGGCAGCGTCTCAAAGCATGAATTCCTTCCACCTGCTCCAGACTCCACTGAGGCACTTAGCAGATTCTGGGGCCAACTGAGACCCCCCACAGAATTGCTATGAGCAGGGCCTGGGATGGGTGGGTCCTGAGTTTGTCAACCCCAGCAAATGGTGAGCAGGAGTGGGCATCCCCCTTCTTCCTAGCCAGGGCCCATGCAAATCACAATGAAATCACAAGAATACCCCCACTTGGCCATTGCTTTACTAGACTTTGGTGTGGCCATGTGCTCTTTGAGCTAAGGTTCCCACCACGTTTCCTAAGTTTTGGCCCCCTCTCCTCCCTTGGGGAGATGAATCTCTCTCTCTCTCTCTCTCTCTCTATCTATCTCTCATTTACTTTCTAAATAAACGATATACTCTAATCTTAAAAAAATAAAGGATACCCCCACTTCCATACCATTTTTGAATTCACAAAGTCTTTCCCCACCTGGTTTAGTCATCATGGTCGACATCTGTTTACTGACGCTTTTCTTTATGCCAGGCACTATCGTAAGCGCCTTACGTGCCACAACCCCATTCATTCCTCCAAACACCCTCAAACTGCCAGCTTATGGGTCAGGAACTCTCTGCTTAGAGAGAAGGGGTGCCTGGCCCAAGGTCACACAGCTGGTTAGCCAGGGTACTGGAATTTGAACACAAGCCTGTCTGGGTCAAAGCTCTTGTTCTTAACCTTCTCCTTTCGGCATAACTGAGTTTCAGCAGAGCATAACTGATTCTCCTAGTAGCTCGTGAGGAAGGGTATAGCACGTAGGATCCCCTGAGTAGGGAAGGAGCAGAAAAGGAGACTGAGACTCAGGAATCCCAGGGCCTCACAGTGAGGAAAAGTCAAAGCTGAGGCATGGGTCCCTGGAAGGCAGGCTACAGAAAGCAGTATTGTTTTCCCTGAAGAGGGAAAGATACAGGGACATACCCTTACCTGGCAGATCAGGGCCAGCTTTCTGGAGAAGGTGAAGCTGAAATGCGGTCTTGGAGGATTAAAGTGGAGAGAAGAGGGAAAGCATTCCAGACAGAGAACAGCTCAGACAAAGGTGTGGACATATGCAATAGAGTGCATCAGTTCTGCAGGATAGCAGGCTGGTCAATGTGGCTGTGGGCCAGGGGCAAGGTGGGAGAGGGAAGGCTGGCAAGCTGGAAAGGCCCCAATGAAGAAAGGTCTTATAGGCTGGCTCAGAAGCCTGCGCCTGTCCCCAGGGCACTGGGGAGCCATGGAAGGCTGTTGAGCAGAGAATAACATGAGGAAAATGTGACACCTACTTGACAAAGAGTGTTTGAGCAGAGCTTGTCACCCAGGGACAAGGCAGCCTAAAGGCTGCTGAACCATGACCCATGGGAACTGTCTCCATCAAACCTTGCAGGACTTGCCTCTGAACGTGCCCCCACCACCCCAGGAACATCCAGCTCCTGCCTCACCCAGGCAAATGCTTCCCCATTCATTCATTCATTCAGATGTTTCTTAAATAAACTTCAGTCCTGTGTCTGGCACTGTGCTGGGTGCAGGAACACAAAGACTCTGCCCTCGAGAGAAATGGATACAGAAATGAATAATAACGTAAAAGGATCCAAAGGTTCTGATAGGAACTGGGCGGGGTACAAAGAAACTCAAAGGAGGAGATGGGTCAACGCCCCCAGGGGAGGAAAATGCCTTAAGGTAAACAAGATTATAAGTAAAACTCAGATGAGCCAGGCAGGGCTGGGTTGCAGAGAGGAAGGAATGGGCATTCCCGGAGGAGGGGACCGTCTGAGTAGACCCAAGGAGACAGAAAGCAGAAAACGAGAAGCGTGAGGGGCGTGGTCAGCTGGAAACCCCGTCTGGGGCCCAGGCCCTCAGACAAGGGGAGGAGCTGGGAGCCCAGGCCCGCTAGTCGCTGTGAGTGAAAATTGGTGTAGCAGCTTCTGGGAGAGTGAGATGGACGGGGAGAGACTGGGAGTGGACGAGCAGGGAGGAATGAGCTCCAGTCGTGGGCCAGGGAGGAGAGGAAGGTGGCCTTAGAACTAGGATGATGTCAGTGACAATGGCGAGAATGGAACAGTCACTAGAGGGACATGGTGGAAATGTGGGTGTGAGCAGCAGGGAAGAAGAGAAGTTGGCGTGGCTCTCCACGTATGACTTGGGTGGCAGGAAGGTCCACGTGAGTCCCTTTGGGACACATTGCACTGGAGGTCGCCATGGGCCTGGAGTTTGAGAGGAATCGGGGCTGGGGACAGCATTGAGAAGGCTGTGCAGGTCCCAAATGTGAACACACCACGGAGGAGTGGGTAGAGGAAGAGAAGAGAGTCAGGGACAGAGAGATGGTCATACTTACCAGGCAGGTAAAGATGGGTTGGGCAGAGCAGAAGAGAAGGGAGCTAGAGGGGAATGACATCACAGTCGCCAAAACCGGAGAGCCTGCAGATGCAGGGAGAGTTGCCCAGTCCAGCGCCACAGAAAGGCAAGCAGGACGAAGACGAAGGGTGTCCACTGCCTCTCGCACTGTGTCCACCATCAAATCTAGCAAGGACTTTTTCTTTAATGGCAATACCCAGTGTTAACGATGCTGTGACAAGGTGAGCACTTTCAGTTTGTCAGTGCGAATGCAAAATGGTACAAGCTTTCTGGAAAGCAGTTTGCCAAAATAGTTCAAGATCCTTGACCCAAAAGTTCCCCTTCTAGGGATCTCTCCTCAGACAAAGACTGGCATATAAAGATGTTCATTGTAGCATTCTTTGTAATGGATTATATTATAGAGGATTATATTTTGGATATTGAATGGATTGTATATTACAATATAAGCAATATTATAGTGAAAATCTAGAACCCACTTTAATGTCAAATAATGGAAGAGTGACTACATAATTTATGATGGAATATATAAGGCCATTAAAAATTGCTTTCAGCCCGGCTCGGTGGCTCAGCCTGTAATCCCGCGCCTTTGGGAGGCTGAGGTGAGTGGGTTGCCTGAGCCCGCGGGTTCGAGACCCGCCTGGGCAACTTGACGAGACCTCATCTCTACAATAAATCAAAAATTAGCCGGGTGTGGTAGCGTGCACCTGTAGTTCCAGCTACTTGGAAGGCTGAGGCGGAAGTATCGCCAGAGCCCAGCAGGTGGAGGCTGCGGTGGCTGGGATCGTGCCACTGCACTCCAGTCTGGGCGACAGAGTGAGACTCCAACTCAAAAAAAAAAAAAAAAACTGCTTTCAATGCATGTTTAGCGACACAGAAGAAAGGATGAGAAATAAGCACAATGTGTGTAGGTGTACCTTTTTTCGTTGTGGTTTAGTCAAGATTTCACTCTGTTACCTACACTGCAGTGCAATGACACAATCATGGCTCACCACAGTCTCCACCTCCTGGGCTCAAAAAATCTTCCTGCATCAGTCTCCTGAGTAGCTGGTGGTATGTGCCACCACACCCGGCTAATTCTTTGATATTTTGTGGAGACAAGGTCTCGCTATCCTGGGCTGGTCTTGAACTCCTGGACTAAAGAAATCTGCCTTCCAAGTGCTGGGATTACAGGTGTGAGCCACCGTACCTGGCCTGGGTGTACATTCTATTTTTATTTTTATTGTTGAGTCAGGGTCCTACTGTAACCTAGGCTGGAGTGCAGTTGCACCCTCATGGTTCACTGCAGCCTTAACCTCCTGGGCTCAGGCAATCCTTTCACCTCAGCCTCCCAGGTAGCTGGGCCCACAGGCATGCACCACCATGCCCAACTAATTTTTTTAATCTTTTGTAGAGACAAGGTCTCACCGTGTTGCCTAGGCTGGTCTCAAACTCCTGGACTCAAGTGATCCACCTGCCTCAGCTTCCCAAAGTGCTGGGGTTACAGGCATGAGCCACCTCACCTACCAATTTATATGTTTAAAAATCCTGTTATTAATAGTGGCAATTCCTCACTGGTGGGATCTCAGGTCATTCTTATTTTCCTCTTTGTGCCTATCTGGATTTTTTTTCAAATTTTCTACATATTCATCACTTCCCCCCCAACTTTCTTTTTTTTTTTTTCTTTTTTTTGAGTCGGGGTCTCACTGTCACCCAATTTGGAGTGCAGTGGCATGCTCACAGCCACCGCAGCCTCGACCTGCTGGGCTCAGGTGATCCTTCCACCTCAGCCTTCCAAGTAGCTGGAACTACAGGCACGCACTACCATGCCAGGCTAATTTTTTATTTATTTACTGTAGAGATGAGGTCTCACCAAGTTGCCCAGGCTGGTCTCGAACCCGTGGGCTCAGGCAATCCTCTTACCTCAGCCTCGTAAAGTGCAGGGATTATAGGCTTGAGCTACCACGCCCAGCCCCAACTTCTCATCTTGAAGTTTTTCAGACCTTCTAGAAAGTTACAAGAGTAGTTCAATAAACACAAAGAGATCCTTTACTCCAGATTAACCATTTTCTCTTCTCTCTCTCTCTAAAAGTTACACAACAAAGATTGACCACATCCTTGGCCATAAATCAAGTATAAACAAATTCCATAAGATTAAAATTCTGCCATGCACCTTCTAAGACCACAGTGGAATAAAAATAAATGTCAACACCAACAAAGTTCCCCCAAAACTCACAAAGACATGGACACTAAACAGCATGTTGCTAAAAAACTTCTGGGTCAACACAGAAATCAAAACAGAGATTAAAAGATACCTGGAAGCAAATGAAGAAACACCTTACCAAAATCTTTGGGATGCCATGAAAGCAGTAATAAGAGGGGAATTCATATCTCTACGAACACACATGAAGAAAATGGAAAGATCACAA
>CAUYQG010158504.1:0-13754 GCA_963574415.1 Tarsius wallacei | reverse complement strand
GCTCTCCGTGAGCGGTTCCTTGGAGCAGCCTTGTCTTCGGACCCTAAGTGTGGGGGGGAGCCAGAGTGGTGGCCGTGAAGAGCCCCCGACCTCACCCTCGCCCAGGCCCTTGCTGACTTCTTCTGGTGGCACATTAGATTGCCTCTCTTCTTTAATGTGAGTTCCTGTGACCTCCACTGTAATTACTTTAGTATTAAATCGTATAATGTCATTACACATAAGCGGTGAAACGGACTGAAGCTCCCCTGTAATTGTGCTGATAGTTGCTATCAAGCGCCGAACTGTAGGTCCCAGCAGATCTTGACATTTGTCACAGCCACACTCCAACTGTGTAAATCTGATGGGAAGCCCTTTGAGTTGTGAGCTCTTTCCTCCCATCAGTTCATCTTGTAAAACCAGACGGCCACTTTTCAGCTGAGCTTACAGAGTTTAGAAATTGCCACTCCACCCTAACAAGTTAAAAGCTAAACAAAAATGCACATGTCTTCGTACATCCGTCAGAGAAACAAGGTCACAGGGCAAACTGCTGCCCCCAAACTGGGGAGAAAGCAAGAGGATACAGACTCCCAACTCACAGGGCAGAAGCCCCTGTGGAGACCAGGGCCGGGGGCGGGAAACCCGACTGTGACTGACGAATGCCGGAGCTCGGTGTGGACGACTCTGAGAGTTAAGATCTCCAGGGGGCTCAGCCAGAGGGCACCCCCACACTTACCTGTGTTTCACCTCCAGGAGCTCTGCCAGTCAATTTTTAACAACATCCGTACACCCAGTACTTGAGGAGGCCGAGATGAGAGGATTGCCTGAGCCTGCAGGTTTGAGACCAGCCTGGGCAACTTGGTGAGACCTTGTCTCTACCATAAATTTAAAAATTAGTCAGGTGTGGTAGCACGCACCTGTATTCCGGCTACTTGGAAGGCTGAGGTGGAAGGATCGCTGGAGCCCAGCAGGACAACACTGGGGTGGCAGCGAGTGTGCCATGGCACTCCAGCCTGGGTGACGGAGTGAGATTCCAACTCAAGAAAGAAAAAAATCCTTACAGTAAATTTTTAAAAATCTCCTTCCTGCCTCAGGCAAGAGGAGAGCCATTTTTAAATACACCAGCACAGGCTGTCCTCCTTGGCATGCCTGCTCACATGTTTCAGGAGAAACTGTTTCACCAGAGCTCAACCTGCTGTGGTTTCATCAATGCCTGACTACCTGCAAGAAGGGACATGCCCATCTCCAGCCCCTTCCAGCCCTCCTGCCCTCACCCCCAGTGAGGGGAAAACTGAGAACTGATGAGAGACCCAGCCCAGTACCACAGGCTCGCCAGAAGACTAACACCTGTTTACAGGACTGCGGACTGTGTCCACTCCCCCATACCTTACGACTCCATCACCAAAGGCATTTTGCCGCAATTCCTTTTATCCAGTCCATCGTGTCCAGCTTCCAGCAAAAAATTACAAGGCTTATGAGAAGGCAACAAGATACAGTTGGAACAGACTGAACAACCATCAGAACCAGAGTCAGATATGACAAGAATGCTGGAATTATCACCCCAGGGACTTTTTTAAAGCTATGAGAAATTGCTAAAGGCTTTATTGGAAAAAGTAGACAACACAAAAGATCAGATGGCACTGTAAGCAGAAAAGTGAAACTTCTGACAAAATATTTTTTAATGCTAGAGAAAAAAATGTAAAGGAAATAAAGAACGACTTTGATGAGCTCATCAGTAGAGGTGACATGGCTAGGGAAAAAAAATCTCTGAGCTTGAGGATATGACAATAAAAACTTCCAAAAACCAAAAAGCAGAGAGAAAAAGACTGAAGGAAAACAAAACACAGAATCCAAGAACGGTCAGACAACTACAAAAGCTACAATATACATGTATGAGAACATAAGTAGAAGAAAAAGAGAAAGAAACAGAAGAAATATTTGAAGCAATAGTGAGACTATCCCCAAATTAATGTCAGACACCAAATCACAGACTCAGGAAGCTCAGAAAACACCAAGCAGCATGAACACCAAAAAACAAAACAAAAACAAAAACAAAAAAACCAACCAAAACCCCACCCAGGCATATAATACTCAAACTTCAGAAAATCATAGATAAAGAAGAAAAATCTCTAAAGAAGCCAGAGGGAAAAACACTTTGCCTATAAAGTCCCAATAATAAAAATTGCATCTGACTTCTCCTCAGAGACAAGTCAGCAAGAAGAGTGAAGTATTTAAAGTATTGAGAGAAACAATCACCAACTCAGAATTCTATACCCAGTGAAATTATCCTTCAAAGGTGAAAAAGAAATACAGACTTTCTCAGACAAACAAAAACCAGGAAATGTGTTGCCTGTAGACCTGCTTTGCAGTAAACATTAAAAGAAGTTCTTCAGAGAGAGGGAAAAGAATATAGGGCAGAAACGTGGATCACATAAAGGAAGAACATCGGCAAGTGAGTACGAGAAGGTGAAATAAAGACTTTGGTTTTTCTTTTCCTTTTTAATTTTAATTTCTAGTTGACAATAATCATATATATCTGTGGTGTGCAATGTGGTGTTTTAATACATGGATACAGGGTGGGATGATTAAATAAAGCTAATTGACACATCTATCACCTCACATACTTATCTTTCTGTGAATATTTGAAATCTACTCTTTTAGCAGCTTTGAAGTATACACTGCATTACTATTATTTTTGTTATTCTTAGTTGATCTTACAGAAAAGGTTTGTTCAGACCAATAATAGCCAGAATATATTTATACATTATATATAAACACAAACATGCGTACATGAGTGGCGAGAGGGAAAAATCAGGAACACTTTATTATTCTCAGTCACTCGCACTACCGAAGTGGAGGTATATTGTCATTTTATTTATCTGGTTTCTCGTTTGTTTGCTTTCTAAAGACAGGGTCTCACTCTGTCACCCAGGCTGGGGTACAGCAGCATGACCATAACTCACTGCAGTCTTGAGCTTCAGGGCTCAAGCGATCCTCTCACCTCAGCTTCCCAAGTAGCTGGAACTATGGGTTTGCAACATCACACCCAGCTGATTTTGTGTGTGTGTGTGTGTGTGTGTGTTAGTGAGAGAGAGAGAGAGAGAGAGAGAGAGAGAGAGAGAGAGAGGAGAAGAAGAAGAAGAAGAAGAGAGAAAGGGAGAAAGAGAGGGAGAGGGAGAGACAGGGGGTCTCACTATGTTGCCCAGCCTGATCTTGAACTCCTGGTCTCAAGTGATCCTCCTTCCTTGATCTCCCAAAGCTCTGGATTGCCAGTGTGAGCCAGTGTATCAGTCCTCATATAGTGTTATTTTAAAGTGGACTTGGATTAACTGTAAATGCATATCTCAAAGAGGACCTAATTTAGTGTATATTTCTAGGGGACCTAATTTAAAAAGTTAAACAAGAAAAAAATATAATTGATATGCTAAGAGAGAAAATAAAATCATACAAAATGTTCGATTAAAAAACCACAAACGGCAGGAAAAGTATGAAAGATGAAAATAGGAACAAAGAACAAGGACAACAAATAGAAAATATGTTAGATATTAATCCAACCATGTCAATAATCACCTTAAACCTCCATTATCTAAATTCACCAAGTAAATGAAAAGCTTGTCCGAGTGGATTAAAAACCAAGACCAAACTATGTGTTGTCTATAAGAAACCCACTTTAAAGACAAAGACGTGTGTAGATCTAAAAAAAATAAAATCATGGAGAAAGATCTGTCATGCTAACACTTACAAAAATAAAGCCAGAATTCACTACAGTCATGAGTTGCTTGACAATGGGCCTATACTCTGAGAAGCGCGTTGTTAGTGATTGCGCTGTTGTATGAACATAATAGAGTGCACTGACACAAGCCTAGAAGAGATCGCCTTCTACACTCCTGGGTTATATGGCTTAGCCCATTGCTCCTAGGCTACAAACCAGGGCATGTCACTGTATCGAACACTGCAGGCAATTGCAGCACAACGGTCAATATGTGTATCTAAACTTGGAAAAGGTACGGCAAAAATATTACAATTTTATGGGACCACCCTTGTCTATGCAGCCCGTGGTTGAACAACTGAAGTGTTGTTATGTGATGCTTGACCTTCTGCTAATTCCAGACAGAGCAGACTTCAGGGCAGGAAAGTGGTCAGGGTGAAGGGGGGCTTACATTGCAATAAAGTGGCCAATTCTCCGAGAAGACTTAATAGTTCTCGGCATGTACTGTAGGTGTCTAGCAACAGAGCATCAGTATATGTGAGGCAACAACTGGTAAATCGCAAAGAGAAAGAAATGAATCCTCGATTATAACTGGAGACTTTAGCGCCCTTCTATCAGAAATGGACAGAACCAGCAGGCAGACAGTCGTAAGGACATAGCCGAACTCAAAAGCACCATCGATGGGTGGAACTTCATGGACATCTACTAGCTACTTTATAAACAACCACAGACAAACACCAAACTCACATGGAACCCTCACCAAAATATGTTCTGTGTCATAAAACACATCTTAACAAATATGTGAGCATAGGAACCAAGTACGTCTGTCCTCAGACCACACTGGAATTAAACTAGAAATCAATAACAGAAAGATAGCTGGAAAATCCCCAAATGCATGGAGATTAAACAACACACTTCTAAACAACACAAGGGTCAAAGAAGAAATCTCAAGACAAATTAAAAATATTTTGAACTACATGAAAGTGAAAATCCAACTTATCAAAATTTGTAGGATGCAGAGAAATAGGACCACTCCCGTCCACACCTCTTTATGTAATGGCAAATTGTATAATTATTTCATGACATATTACAATGTAATAACTAGAAATAAAGTGCATAATAAAGTTATGGTTTTGAATCACCCTGAAACCATCCTACCCCCTGGTCCATGGAAAAGTTGCCTTTCACAGAACTGGTCCCTGATGCCAAAAAGGTTGGGGACCGCTGCTTTATGGTACTGCAATGGGGGATACGTGTCATTGTGCATTTGTCAAAAGCCAGAGAGGATACACACTGAGAGCGAACCCTCATGTAAACTATGGGCTTTGGGTGATGCTGTATCACTGAAGGTGCGTCAGTTGTAACAAATATGCCACTCTTGCGGGGGGGTGTTGGTGCTGCAGGGGGCCATGTGTGAAAAATCTCAACTTTTTGCCCAATGTTTCTGTGAACCTAAAACATGTTTTTAACTTTAAACACAACCAATCGACTAGGGTTCTACCTAATTTATAAAGCTTTCCTTAAGGGTTCCTTTCCTCAGTTTTTCCTAATTAGCCATCACAACTTTTCATTCTCTAAAACTTCTACGACTATTTGCAGGAATACTCCCCAAATCCTTCACCACTTAGAACTTCAGGATGCATTATCCGCATTGCCGCTGAAACGGTCTGTTTCGTCCTCTTTTCCCCCCAAACTTATTTTAATCACCTTGAGAGAGATGTGTGGTTAAGAGCTCAGAGTCCGCAGACATTATTAACACATGACCTGGTCAAGTTCTTTAATCCTCTGTGCTTCAGGCATTTGCTGAGTAGACATAAAAATGTCATTTTTAAAATCAATTTTAGGATGCCAGCTTTTCACTCTTTTTTCCTTAAGAGATGGGGCTCACTCTGTCACCCAGGCTGGAATGCAGTGGTCCAATCAAAGCTCAACGCGGCCTCAAACTCCTGTTCTCAATGGATACTCCCACCTCAGTCTCCCGAGTAGCTGGGACTACGGGACCACCACTCCTGGTCAAACCTTTCGCATTTTAACATTCTGAAGTCAGGATGTATTGCTCAAGCTGTGCATGTTTTTATTTTTTTAGTAGTAGATAAAATGCTGATGGATAGTATCGTCTATAGTGTTGTATCTGCTTCACTGGATTGCTGTAAGGATAAATAAGCGTTTGCTTGTTTTCTTTTGTAAACATAAAGCATAGCAGCTAGCACAAGGTTAGCACTCAATATGTGTTGGCCATGATTATTCCTTACCACGCTTGGAGGCCCCTCAGGGAGCCCTAGAGAGTCCGTGCACAGGCGGTCAGTGGATGAATGACGAGCTCCGAGAGTGACCAGACAGCGGCTGGACACACTGGGACGAGCACTTCAGCCCCACCGGGATCAGAAGAGGGGGCACCGGGCGTCCTCGCCAGGGAAGGTGAGGTTGACTAACTTACCCGGCATCGTCGCAGGTACTTGGAACTGCTTTCCGCTGTCCGTCTCCTCCACACCCTGGGCTGAGATGGAGTAGGGCCGCCTGGCTTTGTTCTTAAATACGATCAGGATGGAGTCGCCCACCTCGGCGTGAATCATTGGGCCTAAAGGCAAACACAGGCCTGTGTACATTATCTTTGCTCTTTTCCACACTGATACGACTCGAATGCAGGTAGCATTCAGCCAAATAAAACAAAGGTTGTCTTTATGAGTGGGCTTCCCTCAGAAGGCAGTCTTGTGTAGCATTAAATCTCACGCAGTCTTTGGCAGTGGGACCACCCTGGGTTTAAATTCCATCTCCTTCACTTGTTAGAGGAGATTTGGGTAAATCATGCAACGTGTGTGAGTCTCAATTCTCTCATCTACAGTGTGGGTTTAACAATGCCTTTAGCATAGGGTTATAGTAAGGATTAAATGTGATAATGTATGCAAAGTCTCATTTTACTGCACTGAAACACAATAGGTACTCAATACATGCCTAACTTTTCACTACTACTGAGAAATGAACTCCAGGAAAGGCCGCAGCCACATGCCACGATGGCTTTCAGTTACAATCCCCCAGGTGTAATCTTTGGAGAGTCTGAAATGGCTTATAATCTGGTGAATAGATATAATAATAATGAGGAGGACCCAATAAAATAATGTGCAGGAAAGAATTTGAAAGAGTAGAGTGAAATGAAAACCCTTATGTACTGATTTATGATCAATACAGTGATTTCACTAATGCATATCTAACACGGTTTCTTGGTATTTGATACCTAAGGAGACATGCTCTCCTCACCCCCTTATTGGTGCAAGTTTCTGTTGGAAGCAACCAGGCTGCCTGCCAAGGAGGCCCACACTCGGCCGGGAGGGCCCATGCCAGCTTGACTGTGGGCCGCCCCGCGCCCACACCAGGGGCAGTGTAGTGCTGACAGAGCGTGGTGCTCACAGTGGTCCTCACAGCGAGGAGACGCCGTTTGGGAAGCACCTCAGACCTGGCCCTCTGACTCCCTTGGGGACGTCTGGTGAATGCACATTCGTAGGGAGATGCATGCAGGGCTGGTCTGACTACACCCACCACTCCCCGTCTCAGGTCACGGTTTTAACTGTTCTTCTGAGGAGGACCACTAAAGGCATACATTGCTGTAAAACTTGGTGTACTTGATTATCTTCGGAAGAAGATATGTGCACGAATCAGGACGCTCTGAAAGACGTTCATGTTTCTTAAATGACAAGATTAGAAAAGAAAATTCTATGCGTGTTCTTAAACAGTGACTCTGGGCATCGTTCCAGATGGTGCGTGTGTATGCATATGTTAAAATCGTTATTTGTGTGCTCTTTGGCACTTTAACTGCACATGCCTTGCTATACAGGTGAGTGGGAGCAAAGGCCTTCTGATCCACAGTGTGACAGGTCACTCCTGGGGGCATCATGAGCTGAGGAGGGTCAGCCATGTGCCCTTGAGCGATCCGAGGAGCCCGAGCCTCTCCCCCGGCTGCAGAGTTGGGGGACCGGCCTCGCCCTCCCCAGTGAGATGCCGCTGGGCTTGCCTCTGATGGAGTCACCTATGTGTGTCTTTGTACTCACTAGAACCAAACCAGGGCTCTTGGGGGGCACACCCCAGCTGCCTCAGCGGGACCTGCAGCTTTCTTCAGAGCTCTATCAACAGACACAGCTCAGAGGAATGAATATTTCCATCAGGGCTGACTCACTCCCTCATCCCACAAACTCGTGGGTGAATGTTAATAGGCCATGAAGGTGCGGCCAGGGTGGATGAGGCATTTAATAATTTATCAGGCTAGGGGTCGCAGGGGCTTCTTCTAATACTGGAAAGCACTGTGCAAGGCCATACTGTCCGCATACATTACCTTGCACCTTCAAAAGCAGAACAGATTCCACAAAGTCCCCTAAGTCAGTCCTCTGCCTTAAGGGCTTATCTCCAAGAGGAGGCCAGGTCTGGCGACTCCCAGGTGGAGACGAGTGGGGAAGGAAAGCTGGAAGAGCTTCTCCGGTCCCAGGTCCAGCAGCTCAGGTTCTGAGAAAGTCGGGTCAGGGCCTCCGAGTTGGAGCCAGACTTTTCCCCCTGGGTCCATTACACACCGGGGCACCTTTTCTGTCACAGATGTTTTTAGGGTGTGTTGTCTTCTGTGTTGCGCACAGATAGTCCATGACCTCGAATGAGTTATGCCAAGACTCTGCCCACGGTTCTGAGACATCAAGTTGTTTCCAGTTAATATTTTCTGGCTCAGCAGAGGTGTTGGAAAGCAGCTTCAGGGCATACAACTCTGGTTAGACGGCCCTGGTGGCACGGGCTACTGTCTGTGGGTAGTCTAAAGAAGCTCCAGGCATCTGACTCTGGTTAGACTGCCCTGATGCACTGCCGTCCATGTGCTACCCGCAGTCTTATTATAATTTTTCTTTGTCTGAGCTGGGCACACGGCTCACCCCCAGATGACGGCAGAGCAGGAAGACATTGCACTTGGACCGATGCGGTCAGACTGTCCCTCTGTCCCTTCCCAGGCACACGTCTGACAGGACGCGCATGTCCCTGTGCCTGTGCGTATGTGTGTGCGAGTGTGCATGTGTGTATGTCTGTGTGTCTGTGTCCATGTGCATGTGTGTTATGTGTGCGTGTGTGTGCTTAGGCTGATGGTGCATGGCTGACGTCTGTGCCGTACCCAGGAGTTCCAAGTGCTCCTCTCGTGGTGGCCGGGCTTTGATCTCCACAAACTCTCCGTTGGTGTATTCTCTGTAAACCACCTTCTTGTACTGAGAGCCAATCCAGTTGTCGGTGTGGTTCATAAATATGTCTCCATGTCTGCCAATCAGAAGCATCGGGAGTTAAAGCCGGCAGGCCGAACAACCTTGAGTGCTTCCGAGCGACCCAGGGTGCTCCAGAGCACAGCTCCCCAGCCTGGCTGCGGTCTGGTCTCCCTGCAGGCTGACCACTGGCAACCAGCTCTCTGGGGTGGGGCCAGGAATGTGTACCCCACAGCTCCTCAAGGTCTGACCGGGACGGCCTGGCACCAGCCCGTGGTCCACCCTGAGAAACCATCGCTCTGAGCCCCTGCCAGGCACCTGGTGGCGCCAACCTCAGGATGCCCCAGGACCCGGTGAGGTGCGCCTCTCTCTTGGGACCAAGCAGCCTCACATAGGTGTACACACTCATCCACCCTCTGCCACCCTGAGTGTCTCCAGGTTTCACATGTGTCATCCCCTGCATGGCCACGCTTTTCCACCTCAAAAGGCCTCCAGGCCTGCAGGTTGTGTCTTGTGCAGACACGACACGCAGTATAGACAGACACAGTCGCTCTGTGGTCATTGTGCTGTGCTCTTGGTAGTTGCGTTCTAGAAAGTCGCCATGAACGCTGAGGCAGTGACCACTACACCATCGTTCCCAGCGAAACGTGTGCATCAGGCAACTCAGATTGTTCTGTCTGTGCAACTCTGTGAATAAACGCCACAGTCACAAAAATGGACTTGGGAGTCACAAATGATCTTTGGCGAGGAGGCCAACTTGCAAAGCAGGATCCACAGAGAGTGAGGACGGACTGTTTGTGTGCTGCCGCGTGCGGTACTTGCGATCCGTCACCGAGGTAGGCCTGTCCACTGTGTCTCCAAAACGCAGCGGGCCACGCCTCCTCCCAGCCCCCTCCCTCAACGGCCTGCTTTCTCGCCTCAGCCAGGCTTACCTGTGTTGGCCCGAACTGTGCCCAGCCACTCCCCCTGCCACGGACTCCTCCCTGCCCTCTGTCCACACGGCAGGCAGAGGAACCCTAAGCTGTGCGTTCGGCCAGGCGGACTCCAGACGCTTGTGGAAAGTCTTGCCAGGGCCCCCTCGGCTCCACCCTCAAGCCCCTTCGCCCTCAAGCCCCTCGCCCTCGGCCTCGGCCGTGCTTCCCGTCATCGGCCCCCACACATTGCTTACTCCTGTCCTCCTACACTCGGCTCTCCTGAGCGTGACATGCTCTCGCTCTCCACAGCCAGGCCTTGCCACGGGCTGCTCCCTCTGCTGAGAACACGCTTCCCACCCCTTCCACTGGCCGACTCTTCGTGTCCCAGCTCAAAGACCGCTGCCTCCCGAGAGCTCTCCCTGACCGCCGACCCCTCCCCACCTTCCCTCAAGACAAAGCCGTGAGCTTCTGCTGTGAGCCCCACTGCACTCTCTGGCTCCCCTCGTCGCTGCCTCGCTCCGTGTGCTCATCCGGATGTCTTCCCCTGGGCCAGGAATCCTGTGTGGGAAAGGCGTCCTCTGTCCGGCTGCACGCTGGCACTTTGTGCAGTGTCGAGCACATAGCAGGCATGCAATAAAGCCTATGTGCCTTCCACCCCAGACTGTGTGCCTCCCAAGGTGGCCGCTTTTCCTCTACTTTCCTCTCCCAGGAGTCCTAGCAACGTGTGAGGTGGACCGGCACGGATCCTGGAGCCACACTTGGCGGTTTTCCACTTTCCTTCGCCGCAAAATGGGGATGGTGGTGATGCCCCCACCTCGCGGGCTTGGAGGGAGGGTCACGGGCGTGAATGTTCGTGAAGCCACACGTCAAGCTCGCACTGTGCCCTTCTTGAGCTTTGTCGCGTGATCGTCTTGTGAGGACGGCGCACGAGCAAAAGCTGGTGGAAGGGCAGGTGCGTCGTGAAGGTTGTGCCAGAAAAGGTTTGTCAACATCCTAGCAGAACGCCTGGCGCCTCGTGGGCGCTCGGAAGATGGCGCTTGTTGTGGAGACTCTCAGAGGGTTAAGTCACACACCTCAGTCCACAGCTCCGGGATGCCGGGGATACAATTTTGTCTTTCTATATCAACGTAATTTCTGTTTCCAGCTTCCCTCCTGCTGCACAGACCCCCTCTGGCGTTGTGCCGAGAGTCCCAGGTGTCGCTGTTGTAAGGCCCTGAGGCCCTCCCAGTGTATTCTTGGAGAGTCCCAGAGAAAGACCAGGTCCTGGGGGCGGGGGCAAAGGCCTGTGCTGACTGGGACAGCAAACGTCCCAGGACAACCTGTGCCAGGAGGCGGTTCGAGAGCGGAAGTGGCCCCGCATGGCCCCGGGGCGAAGGGCGGAGGCCTGGAGAGCGGCATTTGGGGCACTGTCCCTGGCCTCAGCCACAGAGGTGCCACAGAGGGGCCCTGGGAAAACTGGTCGTTTCCGTTCCGCATCGAGTTTTTATCTACAGCCCGTGGTGGACGTTGAACACGTGAGCGCGTTCTTGCCTCACCTTGTGTTATCTACTGATGGGCAATAACCAGGGGTCAGAGGGAGGGCTCCATCGTGGCATTGAAATTGCTTCCTCACCAGCACACTCTCTCTCTCTCGACGGCACTTGGGAGAGAGTTCCTGAAGCCTGGTTAGGCCTTCCTGCGGCCCCCCAGGGAGGGGGCGCTTAAAGCAGGACTTAAAATGAGATGTTAGAAAATAATAAAGGCTGTGTTTTTTACACACTCATGGGCCAAGGTTGTACACAGGAGACATTATTATACAGCTGTTTCTTTGGTTACGACAGCCTTTCGTGAACTAATCATTCTAGGAAAGGTCAAATCAGAACCCACTTCACTGTCCATGGCAACAGCATTTGGGCTTTGGCTGCACTGGCAGCGTCAATGTTGGAGAAGAGAGGTGTCTGGTTTGACAAGCAGGCTGGTGAATAACTGAGTGGATTTTAAGTGTTCTTGTTCTTGAGGCAAATCTTCCCAAAGTAGGAGTCATTCGAGGTTTTTGTTTGTTTTTTAGGATCCAGAAGGTGGCACTCTCATACTCTTTTTTCTGGGAGTATGACACCCACCCCCAGCCCCGGTCAAAACAAAGGCCCACAAGTAGAAAAGACGCAGATGTGTTAGGATCAGGAACAGTGGCAGGCAGCCAGGTTGTTGGTGTTTGTCATGGGGAGGACTCCTAGGAGGTGTGGGGAGGGGAGCGCGGTAGGGGGTGGCGGCAGGTGGCCAGAAGGAAGAGGATCCGGGCAGGAGGGACAAGGGGCTTGCTGCAGAGACAGCACTCCGGGATCTGTCCTTCCGAGGATCTGCCTTCAGCCCGATTCTGCAGATGGCTAGCTAACAACTCTGCCCCACTTTTCCACTTTTCTTCTCTGCCATCAGGACAGCAGTGCCCCAGCCACAGGTGTCCTGAACACCGGGGTACGAACTCTGGGGAAGAGGCCTGCAGCCCGACTTCTCCCGTGGGTGGCTGTGCCCAGAGCGCCGGGCTCCTGCCGCCCCCCCCACCCCCGCCCCCCAGCAAAGCCTGCTCCCGGGTGCGCACGGCCAAGCTTTGGCTTGCAGCACCGGCCAACTGCCTTCCCAGGGGGTCAATTTCGGGGACTTTCTGGGTGCAGGGCCTCGCGCAGAGACGTTCTTCCCACCCAAGCCGCAGCCCCCGCCCGGAGGAGCGGCCCCCTGCCCCGCCCGGGCTGTCCCCCACGCGGATCGGCGCTCAGCCGGTGGCTCGGCCTCAGTTTCCCTTCCAGCCCTCCTGAGGCCCCTCGCCCAGATGGCACACGCCTCTGCCTCCGCTCTGTCCTCGTCGCTGTGGGGCCCGCCTCCCGCCTCAACCTTCCACTCCGGCGCCCACGGGCACTTCCGCGCGCCCCGGCAGACTGGGGGCGCAGAGCCTGGCGGAGGGCCCGCAAGGGCCTCCAGACCCCTCCGGGTGGAGCGGGGCAGCTCCCCCACCGCCCGCGCACCCCCGCGACTCCGCAGCCGCACCCGCAGCCCGCTCCAGGGCGCGCCGGGTCCGCGCCGAAGCCGCCCGAGCGCGCCAATCCCACCGAGCGCCGACGCGCGTGGCCGCGGTACCTTTCCCCTCCTGCGTCCAAGTGCTGCTTTTCGAACTCCCAGCTTTTGTTAGGGGCGTAATCCCATTCTACCTCTTCGGCGGCGATGTAAAAGGTTCTTATCAGCCCGCGGGGCTGCTCGGAAGGGTCCCTGTTGCCGCAGCCGCCGACCTCGTAGACCTGCCCCATGCCTCGGGAGAGGTGGTACATGGTGGAACAGGACACCCGGAACACACCTGGAGGGGACACGCGCGGGTGGTGAGGGGCCGGCGTCCCGAGGGGTCTGTTCCGCACACCTGCCTGCTTTGGTCCGAGACGAACAGCCAGCAAGGCAGGCCTTTAAAATGCCGGTTTTCGAGTAGCTGGACATCAGACCCCAAGGGGAACGCATTACTGGAAGCATACTGCTTCCGCGGCACCACCTAAACTTCATTTGCAATAGGAAACTACAACTGTCGGTGTCGCTACTGCGAAATGACGTCTCTGGGTCTCCTCTACAATGCTCATCTGTTGGAAGACAGTCTCTCCTGGGAAACCACCAATAGGTGTCGCGATCTCAGCCCAGCCCTGTTTAAAAAGAACTATTTACCTCTAAGATGATTATCCTAAACAAAATTCAGATTGGACCATATTTCTGATGTCATGTTTTTTTTTGCCTAAAGGAGTTCATAAATTTTAAAGGGCAGTCAATACGTAAGGTGGTATTATTGTTGTTGTTGTTGTTGTTTTGAGTTGGCATCTCACTCTGTTGCCCAGACTGGAGTGCAGTGGCTGCTCCCGGCCACCGCAGCCTCGACCTACTGGGCTCCAGCAATCCTTCCGCCTCAGCCTTCCAAGTAGCTGGAACTACAGG
>CAUYQG010158493.1:0-11300 GCA_963574415.1 Tarsius wallacei | reverse complement strand
TGAGGCATCTTCAGGAGAAGGGCACTTTCCTCTGGTCCATGAGTGAGCAGATGGCTTTGAGAGTAGTCAAGGCTCAGACTTCCAGCCACTTCCATATCCCTTACTTCTTGGTCTCCTGGATCAGAGAGGCAGAGCTTACCTGTTCTGGAAAGCACATCCTTGGTCTCCCCAGGTTCTAGCAGTTGTGACTTCTCTCCACTCTGGCCAGCATATTCCTGCAAAGTACAGTAAGTTCCCCACATACAAACCTTCAAGTTGTGAACTTTCATAGGTGTGAATGTGTGCTTGCATGTCCAGTCTTGTAAGTTAGTTCGTGTGTCTGATGTACATTGTTATGTGCATGCAAGGTGTACTGTACTGTAAGATTAAAAACATTTTCTTTATTTTTTAATTTTTTTATGCATTATTTGTGTGAAAAGTATTATAAACCTATTATAGTACATTACTATATAGCCAATTGTGTTAGTTGGGTACCTAGGTTAACTTTGTTGGATTTATGAACAAATTGGACTTGTGAATATGCTCTCAGAATGGAACTCATTCATATGTAGGGGACTTAACTGTTAATATCATAGACTCTGTTTGGCCCCTTGCTGTGTCTTACCATAAGCAGGGTAAGAGATAGTGTCTTACCATAAGCAGGGTGCCTCCTTCCCCTTCCTCTTATTGGAATGTGTGTCAGATTCTCTGTGCATCAGAGGAAGCTGCTGAAATAAAGTTTTGGGGTGCTGCAGATCCAGGGTGATCATCTGCATAAGACATCACCAATTCTATTGGGTTAATAGGTAAGAAGTAACGTATTTTGGGTAGAAAGTTCTCTTTGTGAAAAAACAAACAGCCCCATTACAAAGTGGGCAAAAGATATGAATAGACAGTTTTCAAAAGAAGACATACGAGCAGCCAACAGATACATGAAAAAATGTTCAGCTTCACTAGTCATCAAGGAGATGCAAATTAAAACCACACTGAGATACACCTAACTCCAGTCAAAATGGCCATCATCAATAACTCAAAAAACAACAGATGCTGGAGAGGGTGTGGCAAAAAGGGAACACTTTGCACTGTTAGTGGGAGTGTAAACTAGTACAGCCTCTATGGAAAACAGTGTGGTGATTCCCAAAAGATCTAAAAATCGGCTTTCTATACAACCACGCAATCCCCCTGGGAATATACCCGGAAGAACTCAAATTGCTCTATAAAAAAGATACCTGCACATATATGTTTATCGTAGCATTGTTCACAGTAGCAAGAACATAGAACCAACTGTGCTGCCCATCAAGGAGGACTAGATAAAAAAAAAAAAGTACATATATACGATAGAATATTACGCAGCCATAAAGAACAAAATTATGAACTTCCCAGCTACCTGGATGAATTTAGAGTCTATAATACTGAGCGATCTTTCACAGAAACAAAGAACTGAGTATCACATGTTCTCACTTATAAGTAAACCTTGAACAATTATCGTAAGACTCTATGAAAAGAATTGGCAGTAGTGGGAAACTGCCGGGAGTGGGGCGGGGAAGTGGGGTTGGCAGTAGTGGGAATCTGCCTGGGGAAAAGGGAGCACACCTCATCAACAAGGTTACCTGCATAATGAACATTTGTATACCTAACCTGAATTGTACCCCACATCTTTAAAATAAAAAAATTAAAAGTTAAAAAAAACAAAAACAAACAAAAAAACATAAAAAAAAACGTTCTCTTTGTGATATCCTCATTCTCTCCAGTAACATGGAGAGGGTTTTCTTAATGGGGTGAAGTGGTATGGTATTTCTACATGCTACAAGGATCTTAGTTCACAGGTCTTG
Organism: Tarsius wallacei; assembly: GCA_963574415.1. NCBI lineage: Eukaryota > Metazoa > Chordata > Mammalia > Primates > Tarsiidae > Tarsius > Tarsius wallacei. Next base: position 9,489 of record CAUYQG010158493.1, on the reverse strand, counting down.
AGTAAGTCACAGGTTCCCACCTTAGTGGCTGTGTGCTTTTATGTCAGTTCTTTAACGTCTGTGAGCCCCCAGCACAGGTGTTCATGCTTACGTTCCCTGAGTCCGCTACTGGAGGTATTCTGTATTGGAAAAGAATAGCCCAGACTTGCCTAGAACGAACTGTGCCATGTACAAAGGGCCTGTCTAGGGTGTTCACTGGATTCTTGCTCCCCAACCCATAGGCTGAGGACTCTGTCTGATGAGATAACTGAGGCTTTGAGGACAAATTACTTATCTGATCTATGGTGGAACTGGCACTTGAGCCTAGGAGCCATTGGGGTTGGGTGGGGGCAAGGGCTTGATGTTGATCAGGCTAGAACCAGCACCCCAGAGAATGCAAGTGGAGAAGGGAGGTTCTCCTCGACTAGCTTGAGATGCTGCCCCAAAGTTTGGGGAATGGATTTTGAACACACAAGGTGACAGGTATCCACTGTAGCTTTACCGAAGTAGTCCTCAATTAAGCCTGAGGTAAGTTCCTGTTCAGGTCCTGTCACTGGGATTCTTGCCCTGCCCAGCTGTCCTCACCAGCCTGCAGCCCAATGTTGACTCCAGTGGCCATGACCCAGTCTTCCATCAAAGGGATTGGCCTCTTCCTCGGCCTCATGGGGCCTCCATGGCTTCTCAGGTTTGCAGTGTGGCAGGGTGTGTTCTGTGCCACTGGAAAGTGAAATCAGGTCATAAGGTAGCAGGCCCTGCCCGTGGTTAAATGGTCCTTCTGTGCAGAGGCTCCACAGAGGTCCTGTTGTCGGGTAGCAGCCACTCCCCATTCATCCCTGGCAGCTGCCCCAGCAGTGTGGCTACCCAGATGTGTGCTGGGAGCTTTCCCAAACCTGGCTTGCATTTTACCTTTGTCCACTTTGTTGAGGTGTGACTGTCTGGCTTGGGTCATTCTTGCCCACCGGGGAGGCACAGGAGGATTGTCAGGTGGGGGGGCAAGCAAACCTGTTGTTACTCTTTGCTGAAATAGGAATGTGTACAACCACACCCCACCCACACTCAATGGGCACACATCTTGGGGCTCTTGGAGGGCTTTGTCTTCCACTCTAGGATATTATTCTCTCGCTTTTTTTACCTGCCTGCCTATGGCTTCCTCTGTCCTTCCTCCCCATGGTGTTCTGATTTCAGATGCATCTGTTTCTTTCTTGACTTGCCAGGGAGTGATTTGTGCTCTGAGAGAGAGCCTCAGCCTGGGCTGGCTGGTTTTGATAGATGCCTGAGTCCTCTGCCAGCAACTTTTGACTTTTTGGCAAGGACTAGTCCATGAAAGTGACTGAGCCAGGGAGAGACCAGAGATGGTTGTTCTTCTCGAACCCATGTGCCTTCCTCTTTGAGGCAGGGCAGAGTGTTTTGCATAGCAGGAGCTGCTGGTCTCCATGCAGTAGCCTGAGCCCCGGGCCTGAGAACAACAGCATGGCCCATGCTTAGCTCTTCCATTAGCAGCCACTGCTGGAAAGACACTGACTGGGGTTGGAGTTGTACCCGATGCCGCCACCCCCCTCCCCCAACCACATCTATTCAGCACACACTGAGCAGGATATGCTACCAGGTCCGTGGAGAGGAAACAAACCAACCACAATAGAAAGAAAGGCATGATCCCTCACCTCGAGGGACAAATCTGGGAGCTAAGAAAGAGCAGTAGTGAGAATCATGGATGCTTTTCTTCTAGAAGGTTGAGTTGGCCTGTGAGGCTGGAATATATACCCTTTGGGTCTCATTAGAGCCAGGCCCTATTGCCAGTTGTGCCTCCTGTTTTCCTCCTTTGGGAATTTGAACATAATGCCATTTCCTCTTCAGTGTATGTGGGTAATTTGAATGATTAACCGAATCTGCAGGAAGGCTGTACATGGAATTAAGTTAAGCACATTTGTACTGAGCAACCAGATCTGTTAGTCCACTTAAAGGTGCCTTGGTGGCTTCATACCCTTAACAGAAGCTGAAGGCTCAGGAAGGATCATTGGCTTTTTTTATTACTATCTCAAATGAATGTTTATTTTTTGTATTTGGCAGGGACCTCTGAGAGTTTTTGTTAGAGATATATACTATGTGTGGAGTGTGTTTTTAAACTCAATACAAAACACTTCCAGGGCTTTGTTTTCCTGGTGGTGGTAGAGGTAGCCCCCCAGGAAAATGGGTCAGGTGGAACTTTGTCGGGCTAGCCAGCCAGTCTGCTCTGTAAAGAGTGTTAGAGCTCTGCTGTCCTAGAGTCAGAAGAGGAAGGCCGAGTGCGCCTATTCTGGGGAATGAAGCAGTCCCCAGCCTCTCCTTCCAGCTTTCCCCTTGCTCCCTGCCTAACGAAAGCTTTCATTGTGGGTTAGATCTAGGGGAAGGTGTCATTGAGTCAGACACAGGGCAGCTGCATTTACCACACGGAGGGACAGTGGCAGAGCAACCTGCTGGCTGTGGATACTGAGGTTGGCCGTCTGTCACCCAGGCTTTCCCACGCATGTTAGATGGAGATGGCAGGACTCACTGTGTGCTTGAGGAAGTAGAGCTAGAACTTGCATTGTTAAAGTAAATAGAACAAAAACATTATACGATGCTGTGTGTTATTAATAAGTATTTATTATTTTGTGCTTCTAAATGGACCAGAACAAATCTTTTGCTGTCATTTTCACAGAAGGAACAAGAAGGGCAGCAAATCAGAAAGCCAATTTACTTTCAGTAATTTCTGATTTTTCTTTTTCTCTCTAGATTTGTCTTCAGCGAAGCGGAAGTTTGCAGATTCCTTAAATGAATTTAAATTTCAGTGCATAGGAGATGCAGAAACAGATGATGAGATGTGTATAGGTAAGTCAAAACAACATTCATTGTTTGTCATAGCATTCAACATCCTAGCAAAGCCTTTCTCATGGGATGGGAACTCTCTAAGGTTAGTAAAGATGGAAGCCCACAGTGGTAGTGAAGAGGCAGAGCTATGTGAGGATGGGGCTGCTCTGGTTTCCCTGAGCTCTGGTGTTGCCTTCCTCACCCTCTGGCATGCAGGAGAAAGCTTGAAGTTGTGTGGTAGGGCTCTCCTCTCCACCTGCCTTTAGTGCTCTTCTTCTGGCTGGATTTGCGACGTCCTTCCCTGCCAACCACAATCCTAACAGCTTTGAACTAAAGTAGAACACAGGTAGTTGAGGAGAGAATTAGATCGAGGTTGCAAACTGGAAGCTTGTAGGCTGAGATCGGAATGGAGCTCTGTTTTGTTTGGCTCTCATTTTAAAAATTGAATTGCCATATAAATAAATTTATCTAAAGTTCCAGTTTTCCAGCTTGTTTTGAAGTTCAAGACTCTATTCTGTTACCCCATGTTCTGGCCTGGCAACAGCTGAATGAGCTTTGTTGCTGCCGCTGCCTTGAGAGAGTTTGAGGAGCTCACTGTCAGGTCCACCGTGGCCCTGCCTCTCCCTTTTGTTTCCTTAGCAAGAGGCTGAGATGGGTCACTGTTGATGCCCACACTGAGTAGTGTCACTATTCATACCTGCCTCCATCTGTAGGTGGCCCTGAGCACCAAGGATCTGCCAGCATCTTGTCATTGTACCTTGTTTTTCATACATTGGCATCTCAGTTGACTCCATTAAATGAGCAAGAATTGAGAAAGTTTTATTGAGTTAATTATTTCCTCAAATCCTTATCAAGTTCCTGCTGCAACACAGAGCACCAGGATCTAGGGGTGAGCACAGGCAATTGGGAGCCAGCTGAGAGCAGGGAAGACACTTCCTTGTAACTCATGAATGTGTGGATGCTTTTTCCAGAGTCTTAGGAGTCCCGAGTATCCTCAGGACTGTTGCACTTAATGTTTATGGCCTTTGTGAATAATTCAGGTAGAGGCAACTGCCTGCATCTGGGTGCCATGCTGCGAGCTGCATTCTATTAACAGTGACCTTAGGAATCAGAGAGGAGGAGCCCAAGAAGAGGCCAAAGATGTGGTCCCCGACACCAGCAGCAAGCACTGTTTGTTTAGTTCTGGCGCCAAAGAAAAGGCTGGGTTCTGACGCAACCCTATGGCAAAGGTTGAGGAGGTTGAATCCTGGACAGGAAATCCTTCAACTCCTGAGTGGAACTCTGCCCCTTCCAGTCCGTGGCTTGGGAACCTGCCAGCATCTCCCCAGTCCTGGGTACTCTCAGGACTGGCAGGCCTTTGCCTTGAAGAAATCCTTTGCTAGCTAGCATGCCAGGTGGAATTAACCTGCATTTCTGGGTCATCCTTAATGGTTAGTGATTAAAAGATAAAGGGAGCCTTGGGAAACAATTGACTTTAGGCGGCTGCATGTGCCAAGGAATTTAAGTCCATATGTAATCATCAGACCTGGAAAGGCTCCCCAATCACTATCCCCCTACCTCATGTCCCCTTTCTCTTTTCCAGCAAGGTCTTTGCAGGAGTTTGCCACTGTCCTCAGGAATCTTGAAGATGAACGGATACGGATGGTGAGTACGTCAAGGGAGTAAGGAATGTGTTATCAGAACTGGGTTCAAGTCCAGACTATGCCACTTGAGTGCTTTGCGATCTTGTGCAAGCCTCATATTTGTAGGCTTTGAAGCCTTTTGTATATGGCAAAGGATTGCCTTGGTGGATAACTTTAGAACGACATCGTTGTTTCTTTAAAGATTCACTGTAAGGTTTGTAGGTAAGGGTAGATCTTTTGAATTATTTCACTTTTGGGGACCTTAGATTCTCTACCAGCAGAATGGGAAAGAAGGTGCCCTACTCTGCTCCTTCCTTCTTCTACTTTATTAAACCTGTTCAAGAGCCTTTTTTTTTCTTTTTTTTTTGAGTTGGAGTCTCGCTGTCGTCCAGACTGGAGGGCAGTGGCCGCTCCTGGCCACCCCAGCCTCGACCTGCTGGGCTCTGGCGATCCTTCCGCTTCAGCCCTCAAGTAGCTGGAACTACAGGCGCGCGCTACCACGCCTGGCTAATTTTTTTGATTTATTGTAGAGATGAGGTCTCGCCAAGTTGTCCAGGTGGGTCTCGAACCCGCAGGCTCAGGCAATCCACTCACCTCAGCCTCCCAAAGGCGCGGGATTACAGGCTGAGCCACCGAGCCCAGCTTTCAAGAGCCTTTTGAGGGCAGGGCTTCTTCTTCACTTTTAATTCTGACTCACCTAATATGGTGCCTGCTACATAGCAGGCACCCAGTAAATAAGCACTTAGTAAATGAAGGTATCTGTGAGAAGCTCAAATGCTGATCTCTGGCTTTTTGTGCTAGGATATTCTGGGTATGAAGGAATGAGAGATTGTCTATCCACAGGAAGCTCCTTTGCATATCTTCCCCCCCCCCCCCCGACTGCTCAGATCCCAGGAGTGAACCTTGGTTTGAGATCCCCAGCTGGCTGCACACTGGCTTGCTCCTGATTTGAGATCCCCTGCTGGCTGCACATTGGCTTACTCCTGGGAGGGCTGGTCTCTGTGCAACAGCAATACCTCAGGAAGATTCCATCAGGGAGCATTTTCTTCTCTTCCCCTACTGACAGTTGATGGTTTGAGCACTGCATTTACCAAGACAATATGTAGTCAGGTACTTCGTGTGCATTTTCTCTGTTAACCCTTATGATGATGCCGTGAAGTGGTATCTATATTATCTGCATTTTCCAGATGGAGATATTGAGGTTTACAGAGGTTAAGTAGTTTGTCCGGGATCACACAGTTAAGAAGTGGTATTAACTATGTCTGGATTCAAACCTGAGTCTACATTATACCAGAAGATATGGGCATTTCTTCAAAATGCCAAACACAGCAGAAGACTCTTGCCTTCTGCCCTGCAGAGAGAGATTCTACTTTTCCTAATTGCTTATGGCTGGTGCTTGAACCAGGATCAGGAGGGTGGTGGCGGCAGCAGCAGGATGGGTGGTGGGTGGAAGCAGCAGAAAGCTTGTGTGTTTGTGCACGTACTGGTGCCTGAGAAAGGGAAATGGTTCTTTTGACTCTGATTCTTGGCTGTGTTTGTATTTGGGGGTGGGGGGTATGGTGAACAGATCACCATGAATACCCTGCAGATTGCTATGGCCTGTGGTAAGGGAACAATGACTGGATTATACTTTCAGCTTGCCTCTGCAATTTTATTATTAATGTCAGTGAATTGAGTTTCTACATCTGCATCTGAGTATCTAGCCTTCGCAAGTCCCCTCTCTGCCTCCTTGCCCTGTGACAGCCTCATCATCAATTCGGCTCAGCTTAGCAAAGCTGCACCTTCTTTGGAAAGCATCCCTGACTCCCTGGGTTACTTGGCCATCCTTTGTATTTTCTTAACAGCTAGTCCAGCTTCTAATTCTACATGTACCACTCTGTGTCCTGATAATTGCTGTAGTACACAGTAAAATGAGTTCCTCAAGGGCGGGGATCAGGTTGCTGTCCCCCCAACATTGAGCAGAGTATTGGAATTGAGTGAAATGACAGTCACAGACTCTTAGACCCAGTGGGACTCTATTCCTCATTTGACAGGTGAGAAAACTGGTCTTGGCAAGGCTGATAGTAAGCAGTAGTAGGATTGGGACAAGGACTTGGGTGTCCTGATCTCCAGCTGAACAGTTTAGTGTTTTTGTATTTTAAGCATCTGCCTCGAACTGGATTCTCAGTCATGAATGCCCACTGGAATAACTTGGGGAGTTTAAAAACTAAGTCCAGGCCAGGCTCGGTGGCTCAGCCTGTAATCCCAGCACTTTGGGAGGCCGCGGGTTCGAGACCCGCCTGGGCAACTTGGCAAGACCTCATCTCTACAATAAATCAAAAATTAGCCGGGCGTGGTAGCACGCGCCTGTAGTTCCAGCTACTTGGAAGACTGAGGCGGAAGGATCACCGGAGCCCAGCAGGTCGAGGCTGCGGTGGCCGGGAGCGGCCACTGCACTCCAGTCTGGGTGACAGAGTGAGACTTCAACTCAAAAAAAAAAAGAAAACTACAGGCAAATATCCCTGATGAATATAGATGCAAAAATTATTGACAAGTTTCTAGCAAATCAGATCCAACAACACAGCTCAAAAATCATCTGCCATGACCAAGTAAGCATCATCCCTAGAATGCAAGGCTGGTTCAACAACCACAAGACCATAAATGTAATTAACACATCAGCAGATGTAAAGACAAAAACAACATGATTACATTATTAGATACAGAAAAAGCTTTCAATGTCATCCAGCTTCCTTTCTTAATAAAAATCCATGAACACCTAGGTATAAAAGGAATATACTTTAAAATAGTGTGTCATCTATGATAAGCCCACAGCCAGCATATTGCTAAATGGACAGAAACTGGTAGCATTTCCCCTGAAAACTGGAACAAGACAAGGCTGCCCACTCTCACCCTTCCTGTTCAACATTGCATTGGAATACCTAGCTAGAGCAATTAGACAATCAGGGGTATCCAAATTGAAAAAGAGGAAGTTAAGTTTTCCCTTTTTGCTGATGATAGGATCCTATACCTTGAAAATCTGCTTTCAAAAACCTCTTTGCACTGATAAAGGACTTTGGTAAAGTCTCAGGGTACAAAATAAATGAGCAAAAGATAGTCTCAATCTTATATACCAGCAAGAAACAGGCAGAGAAACAAATAAAAAGCACAAACCCATTCACAATAGCCATCAGAAAAATGAAATACCTTGACATCTTCCTAACTGTGAAAGGGCTTTACAACAAAACAAAACAAAACACTGCTCAAAGAAATCCAAGAAGCACAAACAAATGGAAAAATATTCCAAACTCATGGATAGGAAAAATCAACATTGCTAAGATGTCCTTCCTACTAAAGGTAATCTGCAGATCCAGTGAAACACCCATTTAATTACCAACATCATTCTTCTCAGAACTGAAAATGACAATACAGAAAATCATATGGAAACATAATGACCATGTAGAGCCAAAACAATCCTCAGCAAAAGAAACAAAGAGGGAGTTACCACACTTCCAAACTTTAAACTTTACTATAAAGCTACAGTAATAAAAACAGGCTGGTTTTGGGACAAGAACCGGCAAATAGACCAATGGAACAGGATAGAGATTCCAGAAGCTAAATCTCAATTTCCCAACCAACTCATCTTCAACAAAGCCTCCACTAACAACCACTGGGAAGAGGAGAACCTATACAATAAATGGTTCTGGGAAATCTGGCTGACCACATGCAGAAGATTGAAACAGGATCCCTACCTATCACCTTATACAAAAGTCAACTCCAAATGGATCAAAGACATAAACATAAAACCTCAAACTATAAGAATCTTTTTTTTTTTTTTGAGTTGGAGTCTCACTCTGTCGCCCAGACTGGAGTGCAGTGGCCGCTCCCAGCCACTGCAGCCTCAACTCACTGGGCTCCGGCGATCCTTCCGCCTCAGCCTTCTGAGTAGCCTGAATTACAGGCACGCGCTACCATACCCGGCTAATTTTTTTTTTTTTATTTATTTGTTGTAGAGATGAGGTCTTGCCAAGTTGCCGAGGCGGGTCTCAAACCCGCAGGCTCAGGCAATCCACTCACCTCAGCCTCCCAAAGCACGGGATTACAGGCTGAGCCACCAAGCCCAGCTAAACTATAAGAATCTTAGAAAATGCAGGAGACACCCTTACAGGAATCAGGGTAGGCAACCAATTCCTGATTAAAACCCCAAATGTCCATGCCATAAGAGATAAGACAGACAAGTGGGACCCCATTAAACTGAAAAGCTTCTGCAAAACAAAAGAAACCATCAAGAGAGCAGGGAGACAGCACACAGAATGGGAAAAAATGTTTGCCAACTGTATAATGGCAAAGGCTTAACATCCAGGATCTACAAGGAACTCAAATGTGCCAAAAGGAAAAAAACAGCTCCATTAAAAAGTGGGCAAAACACATGAATAGACACTTCTCAAAAGTAGACATACAGGCAGTCAACAGACACATGAAAAAGTGCTCAGCCTCACCAATCATCAGATAAATGCAAATCAAAATCACACTGAAATACCACTTAACCCGAGTAAGAATGGCAATCATTAATAAAACAAAAAAACAACAGATGCTGGTGGAGGATGTGGAGCAAAGGGAATGCTTCTACGCTGCTGGTGAGAATGCAAACTAGTTCAACCTCTATGGAAACCCGTGAGGCAATTTCTAAAAGAACTAGAAATTGACCTTCCATGTGACCCAGCAATCCCCCTACTGGGAATATACTTGGAGGAACTCAGATCATTCTACAAAAAAGATACCTGCACATGCGTGTTTATTGCAGCACTATTCACAATAGCAAAAACACGGAAAAACTGTGCTGACCATGGAAACTGAACTAGATAAAAACAATGTGGTACATATACATGATGGAATATTTCACAGCCATAAAGAAGGGCAGATAGTTGGACTTTGCAGCTAGTTGGATGGATTTAGAGTCTATAATACTCAGTGATCTATCACAGAAGCAGAGAACTGAGTACCACATGTTCTCACTCATGAGCGAATCCTGAACATTTACCACAATACTATAAGAAAGGGATTGGCAGTAGCAGGATACTGCCAG
>CAUYQG010158491.1:0-37125 GCA_963574415.1 Tarsius wallacei | reverse complement strand
TAAATATACAGGCAATCCACTCACCTCACCCTCCCAAGGAAAAAAAAAAAAAAAAAAAAAAAAAAAAAAGAAATAGAACATTCCAGGTATCATAGAAGCTCTCTGTGTGTCCCCTCTGCCCCAGAGGTAACTGCTATTCTTCTCCCCTCTACACCAGAGGTGACTGCTATTCTGGTTTTAAATCAGTTCTTGATTTTACATATGGTCCAGCCACTTATGTATATAATCTTAAAATGTTTAGATTAGCCTGATTTTGAACTTCATTTAATTGAATCATATTGTATATATTCACTTGTGACTTGTCTCTTTGGCTCCAAATTATGTTTTTGAAATTTCTCCAGGCTTGTTTCATTCATTTTCAGTGCTGCATCAAATTCTACTACATGAATATTTATTATTTTTCTGATGGGATGCTTGGTTATTTCCAGCTTTTGCTTTTACAAACAGTGCTTCTGTGTATATTTTTATACATGCGCACATGTACATTAGCTTTATCATATATATTTAGAACTGGAATTGCTGTATCACAGGGTATATACATATTAAATATTACTGGGTAAGGCTAAATCCTTCTCTAATGAGGTTGAATAACTTGTGCTCGTGCCTAGTGTGTGACAGTTCCCATTGCTTTACATTCTCACCAATATTTGATATAGCTGGCTTTTAGTTGTTGTCAATCTGATATAAAATGGTGTCTCATGATTATAATTTGCATTTCCCCAGTTAATGAGTTTGGTAAGATTAATGTTTAATATTGAAATGAAATATATTTTCTATTTTTTCAAATACCTGCTTGTAATCTCTCATTATTATGCTGGATTTTATTGTTTTCTTATTGACTCATAGGCTTATTCTTTGTATATTTGGGATTCTGATCCTTCCCCAGTCAATGCTTTCAGCAGGGTTTTTTACCTTCTACCCCAAACCAACCTCTTCCCCACAGCAGTAAGCCTGCTGGTTTTTGTGTCCAGTCCCACCCTGGTCAACCTTTCATTCTCACCACGTGAGCTGGGGGTGGGGTGGGGGGCGGAGACCCACCCAGCAGAGTAGTGCCACTGTTCTTACCCACACTTGTAGTCGTTTTTCTTGAATAAATATTTCTCTATTTTTTGTTCGCCTTTAGTCAATATCTAGAGACTTGCTATAACTGAGTTTGTCTTCAAATTTTCCCAGTTTTATCTTTGTTTCTTTGTGGGAGAGAATTCGTCAAACTCTTCATACTCTTACAGCTTGAAGTACTGCTTCCATAATTTTTTAAAAGGTTTTTGATACTGCTTCTTTCTATATTATTAGGTAGGACAATTTACTCATTGGTTGAGAGAGCTTATTTTTTCTAAGGGGTTTAAGAGTGTGCATTTCCCCAAGTACTGCTTAAGTTGTATCCTTCATGTTTTGACACATGGCATTTATATTGTCATTCAGTGTATATGGATTCTAATTTCCATTACGATTTTTTTCATTTTCTCATGGCTTAGAAAGTGTTCCTATGTTTTCTTTCTAGCTTATCTTCTTGTTATTGATTTCTAACTTAATTCCATTATGGCAAAGTAGCTGGTAAATTTTTGAAAATGTTTTATATGTATTTGAAAAGTAATGACTGCTTATTCTCTAAATGTTGTGTATAATATTCCATATATGTTCATTATCATTAAATTTGTTAATTGTGCTGTTATCAACTATATTCTTTTGAATTCTGTTTTGCTTTTTGATTAAAAAAAGGGGGCGGACTTGGTAACTCAGCCTGTAATCCCAGCACTTTGGGAGGCCGTGCCTGAGCCCGCAGATTTGAGACCAACCTGGGCAAATTGGCAAGACCTTGTCTCTACAATAAATAAAAAATTAGCCGGGTGTCGTAGTGTGCGCTTGTAGTTCTGGCTACTTGGAAGACTGAGGCAGAAGGATCGCCGGAGCCCAGCAGGTCTACTCTGGGGTGGCTGTGAGCATGCGGCTGCACTCCAACCTGGGCGACAGGGTGAAACACCAACTCAAAAAAAAGGTGAAAATTTCCCACAAGGATTTCTCTGAACGTTTTTATCAGTTTGTATAGTATGTACTGTAAGTCCATGTTACTAAGTATATAAGAGCAAAACAAATATTTTATTGATTGATTGATTGAGTCAGAATCTCACTCTGTTGCCCAACTGGAGTGCAGTGGCACGCTCATGGCTCACCACAGCCTCGGCCTCCTGGGCTCAGGTGATCTCTCCACCTCAGCTTCCCAAGTAGCTAGGACTACAGGCTTGTACCACCACACCCTGGCTAATTTCTTATTTTTTTCAGAGGTGAGGTCCTACCTCTGTCACTCTGAATGCTGGGATTAAAGCATGAGCCACCGTGCCTGGTTCTGAATATTTGATTATTATGTGGCAACCATCTTTATCTCTAATATTTGTTTTGCCTTGATGTCTACTTTTCTTGCTATTCACCTAATTACTGTTTTTTTTTTTTTTAAATAGCTTCATTCTGTCACCCAGGCTAGAATGCAGTGGCATGATCATGGCTCACCACACCCCCAACTCATGGGCTCAGGTGATCTTCCTGCCTCAATTTCCTGAGTAGGTGAGACTACAGGTCTGTGCCACCATGCCTGGTGAATTTTTCTATTTTTTGTAGAGATGAGGTTTCAGTTTGTTGTCCAGGCTGGTCTTGAACTCATGGCCTCAAGTGATCTTCCTGCCTCAGCCTCCCAAAGTGTTCAGATTATAGGTGTAAGCCACCGTGCCTGGCTAGTTACATAGGTTTTTTTTAGTTAATATTTGCTTGGTATATTATTATGAGTTTTTATTTTTCAAAAACTTTTTTCTTCTTTCTTATATTCTTTTTTATTGTGTTTTTTTCTCATTCTGCATATTCAGTCTTTACTGTTTTGAATTTCTGTACTTGTGTATATTCTTTTAGTAGTTATCCTAGCTATTTTAATATACATATGTCTTATACATAACTCAGTCTAAAATTAATAAACATCGTGACTGTCCTTCTAAATGATACCAGGGATTTGGATCATGCTACTGCTCTTAAGTTACATCTGTTATACCCCATCACAGCTACAAATATGCCTAGAACTCAGTAAATTCAGGATTTAAATTTTATGTTCTGTCTGGTTCCTAAAAAAATTTTAAGAACATGTAGCATTAATAGTATTCTCACTTTTTAAAAACTGTTTTCAACAATTGGAATAGAGATGGTGAACTTTCAAAGGGAATGAGGAGAAACTCATTCTGTCTCTCCACTGGCAACACTCAAAAGGAAAACAGTATTACTCTGTGTAATTTCTGATATGTTTATTAACTTGCCTTTCCCATTTGCTTCTTCCTATTTTCTTCTAAGTCTGTTTACTCTCTCTTATGATGAATTCTTACTCTTTTGATTTTTTGTGATACAACTTTATGTAAGGAGTTTTTAAGTGGTTTTCTATAAAACATATTAGTTTTTTCAAGATCTGAAAGGTGTTTCATAGTCCGTGTTACACAACACAGACACTGCTTCTATTATAAGGACAATGATGACAATAATAATTTCACTTTTGTCTTCCTTTTTCTCTGAAGTGTTCCACAAGCTAATTATCTCAGGTTGGTTGATGTATCTAGGTCTCCTTAACAGAATGAGGATTTCAGTGATGTTGAAATGCATGCTTAAAGTAAACCAAGACGGCCAGGCTCGGTGGCTCAGCCTGTAATCCCGCGTCTTGGGAGGCTGAGGTGAGTGGATTGCCTGAGCCCGCGGGTTCGAGACCCGCCTGGGCAACTTGGCAAGACCTCATCTCTACAATAAATCAAAAAAATTAACCGGGCATGGTAGCGCGCGCCTGTAGTTCCAGCTACTTGGAAGGCTGAGGCGGAAGGATCGCTGGAACCCAGCAGGTTGAGGCTGCAGTGGCCGGGAGCAGCCACTACACTCCAGTCTGGGTGACAGAGTGAGACTCCAACTCAAAAAAAAAAAATAAATAAAGTAAACAAAGACTTGGTTTCTTGCTTATTGCACCCCCCACCTGCATACCTGTATCACCATTTACTATTGATTACAGTTTTTATCTACATCTAGCATGTCCTGTCTTTCTACCTCATAGGCCCTCCCAGTTCACAAATTCTCCCTCCAAATGCCTTCATAAAAATCACAATTTGAGGCATAGTGCTAAATATCAAAGATCTTCACCCACTGCAGCAAATGAAGCATTTGCCCAGCTGCCACCAGCAATACTTCTAAATGCCAGTCAAAGCCTGAGAAAGCAAAGTATATGACATTTTTCTGGGACTCATAATGATAAGTTAAAGCAGCTTATTGTTATTCATCAAGGATGAAAAGTAAGAGTTTTTCACGTACCAATAAAAAAAAGTGCTTAGCAAAACAAGCCTTGCTTCTGATCCAACTTTTGAAGTTTATACTGTACAAAAAATCAGAAGATGGAGGCAAAAACAATCTTTGGAAAACTACTTTAGAATTTGTGTATTTTTAACAAAATGTAATGTGCACATTTTGATATGAAGTTAAAGCTAGGGTTCATGGTTTGATCTGGTTTGAAAGTGGGAGCTGAAATTGGACAGCTGATTGCTGTCACCTGTGTTTCTCCTTTTTTTTTTTTTTTTTTTGCCTCCCTCTTATAGTTTTAAAACTTTCTTTACCAAAACAGCTGTGTTGATGGAATCTGGTTACTGGAAACAAAGAGCGGCATGTCATGTGCATTCAACACCAGGTGCACATCTCTATGGCCACCAGTCTTGCTAGAAAGTTACATGGGCTTTTAGAAGATTTTGGCATCATCGGCAATGAATAATAGCATGCATTTATATGGAGCTTATTTAGTGTGAGGCACAATATTAATTATCTCTATGTAAATTAATTTATTTTATGCTTAGCACAACTCCAGATCATTGATAAGGAAACCAAGCTACAGATAACTTATGTTACTTGCCTGTAGTTGTTGAGAAGCAGATTTGAACCAGGTGATCTGCCCCCCGGAATTTAGGCTGTCATCCCTTGTTTTACAATGTCTAAGGACCTTTTCAGTTATTTATGGATGGGATCATAGTCTGTCCCTCTCTGAGAATTTGGTAGTGTCAAGAAGACCAGAAGTCCAAGTCAGGTTCTCGTTGCTCTATCCCTGGCTGCCATGACCCCTCCTTTGCCCACATACATCTTTTTAGTCTTTGAGTTCTAGAGGCAGTTTCTTCATTCAGTTGCTATTGGAGGAATAGAATCTATTTGAATACTACCTGTGTTTTTTGTTTAACATGGACCTGTTTTCCTCCTTAGAGTACAGGCATTTGGAAACTAGAGACTGTCTTACATTTTTATATTGTTATCCATCCCTAGCACAATTCTATTGCCTAGGAACTATTCATATGGCATATAGGTAGATAGGTAGGAGGATAGTAGTTGGAAAGCAAAGATAGAAAAATCATTCAAATACCTAGGCGATAGCCTAAAAAGAGAGTGAGAAAAAAAGAAAAAAAAAGGACTAACTTCCAAGTGGAAGCACTCCAGACCAGAAACATGGTAGGATGAGTTAGTTCACTTGAGTAATGCAGCAACTCCAAATCTGAGAGGGCTTGTATGTAAGGTTCTTTACATATTCCAAAGAAGTCACCTGGAAGTCTAGCAGGGAAAGGCACTGGTTTATTAGAACTCACAGGAGGCACCAATGGGGGCTAGACAGTGAAGAAAGAATCTGCCTAGGAGGCACTGATGATGGCTAGTTGGTGAAGAAAGAATTCATACCATGGGACCGTACAGCAAACAGTTTTATAGTTAAACAAGTTAATTATTTAACTTGCTAAGTGGTGGTTACAATCACAGTAAGGGTGCTACCCATATTATTCTCAATTCTGCTCAATTACCAAAAGCTGCTCCCTGGTATAGTGTCTGGACAATTATCTCACATTCCACCCTTTCAACCTCTTTCCACCCTTACAATCTTCTTGTAACATTCATTTTCCACAAGTTCCCTTAGGTGAAAACATGAGTCAAACATGGCATATGCAATTAACAGCACAGGATCCGAACAGCAAAATTGCTACAGTGATTAAAATACCTATGATTCCTTTTGACCAGAGAGAAAAAGCTTGGTGATAGAAGAGGTCTTAGGCTAAGGGTGATAAGATAGATGTTTGAGAGGAACAAGTAAAGGTAAATCCCTATTAGCTCTCATGCACCATTCCTGTCCTGTGTCAACACCGTGATACTTTGGGGAGGTCTCCCCAGTCTATACTATGCCCTATCGGGCCTGGGAGCCCAGCGTGTCTGGTGTGTGATCTGGTGCTGCATGAAAGATGCAAAGAATTGCAAAGAAGTTAGGTTAGAAAATATAGTTTATTTAGAAAGTAAATTAGAGAGAGGGAAAGAGGAGATTCACCTTCCCAAGGTTGGAGAGGGGGCCAAAGTCAGAAAACATGGTCAGAAAGCATAGTTTAGCAAGGCAATGGCTACTGATTACTCATGGTTGAATCATTTTAATCCTTCCCTTTGATGGGGGAAGGTTGTTAAGGTGATTGGGTGGTAGTTTGCTCCACGTCATCACAAAGGGGCAGGTAAGCACAGGTACCAGGTGATGGACAGCAGGCAGATGGGTGGGTTAGTCACATGATTGCTACCATGGTGGAGGGGTCTGTCTCTGAGAAACCGGTTCTGTCCTTGGCTAGTGATTAGAGGGTAAGTTAGGTGAACTGCTAGGAAAACATCAGATTTAGGCAATGTTAAAATGGCTGCTCATTGTGCATATTAAATCCATGTTATATCTTTTCACCCCCTTTGAGTGTTGGAGACCCAAGGTATTGCAATTAACAGTATTTGTTCATTGTCCCTTAATCATAGGATGAATGCCTAACTTACGACCTATCTCCTCTCCTCAGGGAGCAAGCAGGGAGCCCCACTGGGTTCAGAGTATACTTCCCAGGGCCAATGGAGAATATTCTCTCTAGGTACTATGTCTTCTTGTGGGGTGGACAGCAAGAGGTTATTCTTGCTTCCCTAGCTTGGTGACAGTGATGATTCTTGCATTCGGATTTGCTTCCTCAGGGAAATTGCCCTCAGTTGTGTCAGCATATCTAGCTGTGCTGGACAGCCAGGACAAGGTCTCTCGTTGAGTATGTGGATTGCTTCATGCAATTGGATTACCCATCTCTGCAATGAGTGTTGATCTGTCTTTATTGCCCATTGCTGCTGGTGCCGGTGCCATTGTCATTGTGGCATCCAGAGCGTCAGTCCTTTGAAACACCACCCAGCTGTCTGTGCAAATTGTCAGTGGGCCTGGCTCTTTGGATATTACCAACCACATGACCCACGATTGTTTTCCCTGGTCCCCTCTTCCATTCAGATAGATTTTGTTTTCAGCTGGTATGCAAAGCTCGCCATCGAGAGAGTTGCCCTTGACGTGATCCATCTGTGTACCAAACCTTTTCTGGGACTGGTGGTAATGGGCAACAGGGTAATAACTTTGCTCTGCTGGTTGCTCACCTGCATGGATGAACATTATCAGCCCTAGGAGCTGCTGCGGTTCCTGGATTACAGGATTTGTGGAGAGCTAGTGCTATGCTGCTGTAGATATACTCACCATTTGGTCATAGTCGTTGTCTGCGTACCTAAATTGCGAGGCCTATGAGAGAAGTCATGGATCGATCTTACTATGGGCAGAGCGGTGCACACAGTTACTGAAACTTGTCCAGTAATTGGTTCAGTTGCCAAGAGAGCTTGATATCCTGCATTGACCTGTTGTTCTATGGGGCTGTAGGGGTTTTGGTGCCTTTTCATGCCTGCGAATCAGGTCGCCTCCTGCTTTCTGAATCTTGAGTGACCATGCCATGACATAGTAGGGCTGTGCAAATACTCCCATCAGTAGCACTGTGAACCTCCATTGTCTTCCTTCCCAAGTAAATGCGAAGTGGTCTTGACAATCTGCATGAATATCAATACTAAAGAAAGCATTAGCCAACAACAAAAACATTCCAGCAATAAACCAAGCCTTGGTGTGTTTCTAACCTGGGGCTTTCTCTGAGCTTTACCTGCTCCATGGCTGCGAGGAGGGCTGTGCTGGCCAGGACCGGCTTCTAGGGACCCTGCACACTCTGGTTCTGCCCTGTAGCTGCCTGCTGGCTTGATCTTTCTTCAGGGGGAATCCTCCTTTATATCATGAGTCCACCCTAGTACCTCAGAACTCAGCCCTCTTTTCAAAGATATGTTGGCAGTGCTTTTCTTTGGGGATTGCTTCCATAGTTCCACCAACATTGCATTGGGTTGGTTATTTATCTTGTAAGGATCCACCCCTGCCTTAATTAAATTTACCCACATTTGCTTGCAGGTCACCTTTATGGGATCTTCTTTTATTTTTCAAATTCCACATTTCTGCCTAATAGAGTCTTTCCCCCCCAGATCCGCTATTACCTGCATGGTACCCATATCATCCCATTTACTAGTTTTCTGTCCGAGATAACCAGGTGTCTCTTTTCCAATCTTAATTCTTCCTGCAATTTCTGCACCTGATTTCTAGTGGCTATCACCTGTTCATAGCCATTTGGAGAGCACAAATCAGGGGCCATGCCACAGCTACTGTGACTTCACAGCTGTTTTTTTTTTTTTTTCCTTTTCTGAAATTATTCCTTCTCATCAACTGCTTTCAATAATTCCAGCAGTCTGGCTGTCGTTTTGGGGGTGTCTCCATATTCATGCAGCAGCCCCCAGCTATTTATCAAGCTGGCAACTTCAAATCACATAGTACCAGTGGTCCACCTTGGGATTTCCCTCAGTGGGCATTCCATCCCTCTCTATCTCTTCTATGGTCGCTACAACTGGGGCTTCTCTGCCAACTACACCAATTGTAACGTGGCAACCTCAAATCTGAGAGGGCTTATGTGTAAGATTCTTTATACATTCCAAAGAAATTACCCAGAGTTCCAGCAGGGAAAGACATTGGTTTATTAGAACTTACAGAGGACACCAATGGCAGCCCGTTGGTGAAGAAAGAAGGCACCAATGGCAGCTGGTTAGTAAAGAAAGAATCTGCACCGCAGGGCAATACGAGAAGCAATTTTACAGTCAAGCAAGTTAATTATCCATCTTTCTACACAGTGGTTACAATCATAGTGAGAATGGGTGTTGCCCATATTGTTCTCAACTCTGTTCAATTACTTGCACGCTGTGGCTTATTATTGGGAATATGCATATTCTGTGTAGACTAGTTTTGGCCAGAAGCTGCTCCCTGAGAGAGGGGGCAGAAAAAAAGCCAGATATAGGGGAAAAGAATCAATGTCTGGACAATTACCTTACAACTTGTCAGTCAGAATTATTTCTTTTTTATTATTTTAAAAAATATTTAGAGACAAAGTCTCACTATGTCACCCAGGCTAGAGTGCAGTGTTGTGATCATAGCTCACTAAACCTCCAACTTTTGGGCTTAAGGGATTCTCCCACCCCACCCTCAAATAGCTGGGACTACGGATATGTGTGCCGCCATGCCTGGATAATTTTTAAATTTTTTGTAGAGATAGAGACTTGCTATGTTTCCCTGGTTGGTATTGAATTCTTGACCCCAAGTGATCCTTCTGCCTTGGTCTCTCAAACCTCTAGGATTACAGGTGTGAGCCACCATGCCCAGCCAGAATTCCTTCTAATTAGGAAAGGTCAGAGCGGGACTTGAATCTTTCTCTGTGATTGTATTTTCTCTTATGTATATGCTGTGCCCACATATATACTCATCTCTACATTTTTTTTTCTATTTTCAGGAAGACCAGCCCAACAATATATTGTTGTCATAAAAAAATCATTGTGAAGATGAATAGAAGGATCCATAAGGAGATGGCTACATTTTAAGGTCAAATTCACGAGGAAAATCCAAAGACCACCTGGAAACAGAAGCCAAATTAGGCAATTTGTTGAGCATACCTTCAACCCCTTTGTTCACAGAGAATCCCTCCACAGAACTTGAAATGTGGCATAGCGGGTATCCCAGCAACATTTGCAGACAGGAGAACACATTATCTTATATTAATATTTTTATCATTGTACTAGATTAGAGTGGAAGCTTGTTTTGGTAAGAAAGATGAAAGATTTGTAAGTATTAAAAAAGGTCCAAGCCATACTCAGAGGAATGATGAAAATATTTGGTCAAACATAAAATTATAGGATTTTGTAGACTATGTAAGGGATTATTAGTTTGATGCACATTTTTGTGCCATTAATTTTAACAGTAAACTTTAAATGAATCCAGTTGAATGAAACATTTTTTTGTTGTAATCTAATATTATTCCATAAGTTACATTTATAGGCAATATTAAATAATTTGCTTTTGCTCTGTTGATGTTGTGTGTTCTTCTCTCTCCAAGCTTCCTACTTAATTTTACTGTTTTACTCTCTAAACCTTGTGAAGAAAGCAATTTTGAGCAAGCCTCCCTCCCACTCAGTCTTCTGGAATACTGTTGTTTCAAGATAACTGAAAATAATTCACTAATTTCCTTCATAGTCTAATTAGCAGCTGTTATCAGATGAATCTGAAATTACCTGGAAAGAGTTCATAAAAGAGCTTTTATAAACATGAACTTTGAGCAAAGTAAAATTGTGCTTTAAATTACTTTAAAATCACACATTATGTAAAGATTCTGACTGCAACGCCTACAAAATTTCTTATAATTGCTCAGAATTTAACTCAAGGTCATTTTTCCTTTTTTTAATACATTATTTTAAAGATGTGGGTTACAATTCAGGGTTAGGTACATAGGTGGTCATTGTACAGGTAAAGTTTGGGGACCCTTATTGATGTTATGGGACCCCCCACCTCCCCTGGCAGTGTCCCACTACTGCCAATCCCCTTCTTATAGTATTATGATAAGTGTGTAGAGTCCGCTTATGAGTGGGTACATGTGCTACTCAGATCTTTGTTTCTGTGATAAATCCCTGAGTATTATAGACTCTAATTCCATTTATGTTTTCCTCTACAAGATATTTCATGAAAGTTTTTCCTTGAAGCCAGTTCACTGTAGCCATAACCAGTGCATGTGTGTATTCCCACCTGTTTGACAGATCTATATCAATTTGCATTTGGAAGCCTAAGGCTGTCATTGCTCCATGGCAAGGGTTTAGAGTCATTACAATAATTCCCTTTCCTTTGCTTCCATGCACACTGCACAATTTTCTGATTATGCTTTGGTTCCTGAATAGATTTTTAAAGAGAATTCATGTATTCATCATGATTGACCTTGGGTATTGTGGTCCAATTTTTTTCATTGGTATTTTGGTGGATACAGAAGTCTTTTGAGGGTTTGGGTAACATGAGAGAATGATGTTAGCAGTCCCTTAGAAAGTGATGAATCCAGGATACATTGGCAAACGAATAATTTTAGACTTTAGAATGATACTGTACCAAGGAAATGCCTCTCTGATGAGGTCCCCTAAAGGATAAGCTCATTGTACTAGGTGGCATCTTAATCTCATGCTCTATAAATGCTGCATGGGTATGATGTGCTAGCTGTGTGACTATAAAGACTGGCTTTCTCGACATACCTGGGGAGTCTTCATTGACTCTCTCTTCCTAATCAGCCAGATCATGGAATGGGAGTATCTTCTTGTTTGGTACCTGTTTTCCTTGGAAGAGCAGAGTAGAACTCAGTCTTGGTCCAGTTTCATGGAATACTTCCACCATCCTGTACATGGTTTAACTTTTTCTCTTGCTTATTTCCAGAGAAAAATCACATATTTGTCAACATTTTAACCCTGCAAGTGCCTGCTAAGTATTGCCATATACTACCTTAATAGTTTATGTAATGTTGCTAAAGAAAAATGCAAATTACCTCTAATAATTTGTTATAGACAGAATGACATATATAAAGTTGCAACCTCAGGAAATACTTATTATTCATCAGTCGTTTACCATGCCTTAATATAGATCCTCTCTTCGTGAAGTCTTGAAAATAAGTTCCTTTCTTTCTGTTTCTAACAATACCTGTGTAGACCAGGTCCTTATTGGCTCATGGACTATTTCAGTAGTCATCATATTATTTTTAAATTGTCTTTTGTGCTATGTGGATATTGTCATAAGAGATGTGGCCTAGGAGTCAGGAGACACAGTCTGATAATAAATGTTAAAATGAACAAGTCGGTCACCTACCTTGACCTCAGCTTTTTAAATAGAAAAGAATGGGGATGGAGAGGGACTATAATGTTTCTAGAAGCCCCTGTTGCACTGAAAGGGAATTGCTTTGTCAATCCCCTTGCTCCCTGCTTCACCCCAGAGTTTCCCATGGCTCACCACTCTTTGCAGATGAAACTTTAGCATCATAGGCCTTTAAATGCTAGGCAAATCTAACTTAAAACACTATCCTCCTACTTGATCTCATTCTGCTGATGGTTCTAACACGTTTTACATTGATGACTTCTCTCTCTCCCACTGCTCTTCCAACCTTTTCCCTCTTCTGTGGTCGCTCAAGTCTTACCCGTCCTTCAACATCTGGATCAGGCCTGTCGTGGCAACACCTCCCCTAATTATCTTTCAACACCTGCAGTGATTATTGCCTTCATTAAGTTCCCATTTGGCCTGAATATGCATTCCTGGAAACTCGTGTTCTGCAAAGGTATGCACTAATCAAGGACCAGGACTTATGGGGAACATAGTTTTGGGGCAAGTCACGCAAAATCTATGCAATTATGTAACCAGAGCACGAGCAAAAACAGTCATAATCCCAGTACAAATTTTAGTGTAGTTTCAAAAAATCTGTTAAATTCCAATTAAATAAGAAAATACTACAATGAATGTGGGACTTTACCTTAAAAAAATGATACTTTGATAACGAGTATGGGGTAAGAGGAAGATTTCAGGCAGAACTGAAGCTGCTGAGTTTCAAAGACGTGAGCAAAATGTCCAGAGATCTAGCAGAACCTGCAATAAGCTCTTCCAAGACGAAGTGCATGACCAAACTGTCAAGGGTAAGTACATGGGGCAAATGTGCCCTGGCTTGCTGTGTTCAGCCGTGTCAGTGTTCTTTAAGTTCAGCTGCTAGTTCTTGGTGGCACAAAGTACTAACGGGCTAAAAAGAAAATCATGTATAAATCAGTTCAACTTCCATGCTATCCTGGTTTTTTTTTTTTTTCATTTGCCAATCCCATATCATTCAATTTGCAAAGCAAACTATTCTCTCCTTTTGCTTTAGTTATTTTACATGTCACCAGCTGATATTTTTATTTTAGTAATGATGAGAAAGGTCTTAGGTGTATGAAGAATTTTGCAGGATGCTTAGTTTGCTAATTTGCCTTCATATAAAATATTTCTGAAAACAATTGCTTTCTGGATGGAAATCTTTTTTTATTCTCTTGTAAGTTCCTTGAAGAGGCCCATGACTGAAATCTGTTTAGATTTCTGAACGCACTATGTTTTGATTTAGTGGGTGTTCAGTATGTTCTTGATTAATGACTGATTGCCCCAAACACACACACAACCATCATTAAAGACAAACATTTAAACCTCATTTTTCTAACTAATGATGGTCTTTAAACCGTCATTCTAAGCATTTACTTACCAATCATGGATAAAATTATGAAAGTAAATTAAGGTGGCAATGCATTCAGTAAACTGTTATCTATTCAGTAAACAGTTATCTGTGTGTTATGTCTTATTGAACTTGTTATTGTTCTGGTTAAAAATAAAATGCGGTTACTGAGGGATACGGGCCCATAAGTGCCAGCACTTCTTTTGCCATTGTGGGCCTGAGGGAAGAATAGAAAACCCAAACAACTCTACGTATTTCCACAACTCTACCCTAAGAACATTAAAAGTGTGGATCTCAAAGGAATGAGGTAGCCCCTATCCAGAGCAGAGAGTGTCCCTGTGAATGTGGGTCCAGCCTGTGCTTCGTGGGCATATGGCGCTGGTGAGGGGAACACTGTGACAAGTGCATGTTGAGTGCCATCGTGCACTTCACACATGGGGAAAATCTGCTGTGAGTTTCGGAGTGCTGCCAGTGAACAGTTTGCTTACCTATATATCTGTGAAAAGAATCGGAATAAGAAAATGTGGTTTCTCTCTCCATTTTCTAACAGAATGCCAACAAACTGTCCCCAAGGACCACAAGCTATGTGTCACTCACATCTTCTAAATGAGAGAAAGGAGAAAACAGGAAACATCCTTTTAGAACCTGGGGAATTTTTTGTGTGTGTTTCTCAGAAATTGGCCAAAGAAATTTTTGATGTCAGTGTGGGTGAAATGATTAACTTTCCTCCCCAAGGAAAGGTTGCTGCAGGAAATAAATGAAAGCAACTGTGTGAGGTATGGGACACCATGGAGGCACCACTGATGAGCCAGAACAATAATAAGAGGTGACAGGTTATTTTTAGTAGTAGGTCTTATGGTGAAGGGGATCAACTAAAGAGAGGCATATTGATAGGAAAATCTTGGGTTATGGAGCACGGAAACTCAGCATTCCAGAGAGTTGTTAGGTTTCACTTAGTAACTAGCTACCTGCAGTCAATATCTTTATCTGCTAGATGTGACTTAAAATGTGATGCTAATTATAATGAATGACAAATACACTGAGAGTTGGAATCCAAGGCTGAGTGCTTGAAGTCCTGGAAGTTATTAACGCTCTAAGTTCATTCTCAGATGAATTAATGTAAAACCTGCGTATTCTGTGGCTATCTCTTCTCTCTCTCTCTTTTTTTAAAAGTAAGATTTTTTGAGAGGACAGAAAAGCTCCCACAGTGGAGGAGACCCAGAGGGGTTGCCTTCCTCTTTTAAACATACTAGGAAAATGATCCCTTTTATTATGGTAATTTTTCTCTTGTGCCTTATAAATTTTAGACATATTCTATCTCTTGACTAGAAAGAATGACATGAGTCAGTGGTGTAGCTTCTAAGTAGTTGCTGCTGTTTGTCAGGAATATAGAAAAATAAAGAAACCAGTATTTAGGATAAGGCAGATCTGAGGATGAATTATGGTCAGGGATAATAACAATGTCTGTCACAAAGATTGTGAGACACTTGAGTTTTTAGGGACTCTCAGTATTTACTGCCCATCAGAATCCCCCGAGGAGACAAAAAGACAGGCATCTAGACCTTACTCTCAAAGATCCCCCCAAAATTGATCTGTAACAGACCTGGGCAGTTACATTTTTAATAGCTCTTGAGGTTCTAAGGTATAGCTAGGACTGAGGGTAATTTGCTTTAGACCATCCATGGGAAGGCAATATGTTAAAAAGACAGTGCTTGCTATAAGCAGTTGTTCAATTAATGATAGTGATAATGATGGTGGTGATGGAGATGATGATGTTGATGATGACGAAGGAGCAGAAGACTTCTTTTGTTCATCCAGTTCATAAAAATGTTCATCAATAGTTCTTGAATTCTCAGATGCATCATTAAATTGATAGTATCTCTTTTTGAGGGAGGGTGGCATTATGGGCA
This sequence comes from Tarsius wallacei, assembly GCA_963574415.1. Lineage (NCBI taxonomy): Eukaryota > Metazoa > Chordata > Mammalia > Primates > Tarsiidae > Tarsius > Tarsius wallacei. The sequence goes on along the minus strand of CAUYQG010158491.1, from coordinate 21,752 downwards.
AAAGGAACACTTAACTTTGCACCTCAGACCAAATCACATTTTGATTTCAGTAACAATAATGTGGAAAAAGAATTTTGGGAAAATGAGGAAATAGCCTATACTTTTCCCTTCCCATTCATGTTTGAAGAGTTATAACCCAGTAAAATTAGCCTAATTAATAACGGGAGTCTTGAGGAAAGTATGTCTGTTTAAAAACAACATAATGAAAAAATAAATATCCACTTTCTCTGCATTTCAATAAAGTCTAAATCAGTTATCTCTAGGATGTACCTTTTTCCAATTTCAAATATAATGGGTTGTTGCTATCGCTGCACAAGTCATCAAAATGCTTTTTATCATCTTTAGTGGGGAATGCTAGGAAGTTTGTGGGCACAAGATGTTAAAGACACTTAAAATAAAACAAGCCAACCAAACTGCTGAGTCAGTTAGAAGTGTTCTTAAAAACAGCTCGAGAAAAAGACATTACATATTACCTAGCGATTGAGTAATATATTAGCTCATCAGATAAAAAAGTTCATTTATCTGATGTGAACAAATAAATTACAGTTTAAATCTTAAAAGGTCTCATAATTTAACTGTACTTTTTGACATAAAATTAGTCTCTTTCTCTTGTCTAAAAATCATTGTAATCTCAATAGGATGTTAAATTACTCAGAATTTGACTTCGTCCCTGGGAAAGGTATCATTTTATAAAATGAATTTTAATTAACCATTTGATCTTTTTTAAGAGTAATTCTCTTTTACAATTGTTTTGCATATTATAATATTAGAAAAATGGCAATTCTGATCTTTCTTTTTCTGAACTTTACAGACCAACAAAATAAAACAGTAGATAACTAGTTAATAGTTACCTACTCTACTTCTGATAGAACAAAGAAACCAGAGAGATTCTGAATATTTTCTTTGGAAATATGTTTTTAAAAATGTTCAGAAATGAGGTCTTTCTCTGTCACCCAAACTGGAGTGCAGTGGCACAGTCATGGCTCACTGCAGCCTTGAATTCCCAAGTTTAAGCAAACCTCCTGCCTCAGCCTTCTGAGTAGCTGGGAATACAGGCATGAACCACCATGTCTAACTCTTTGGAAATATTAATTTTCTAGGCATAATCTTGTGTATTTGCTGTTAAACAGTTTTACTCCTACTGCAAGTATAAAATCAGAATATCTAATAAACAATGTTAGGGCACATACATATTAAGTTTTCATTGTACTTTCATGTTCTTATTATAGGAGGACACTGAAATATTAAGACTTGAATATTTGATATAAGCTTTTCATTATGAGTAGGAAAATGATTGGGGGAAGAAAAAAAGAGAAAAATTGCATCTGCAATTTTTCTGCAAGTTACCTATTGTGAGATAATCTTCGTTTGATTTGAGGTTAATTTAGGGATAACTTGAGAATGAACTTGAGTTCAAATTATATTTCTTCACAGAGAATTGTTTAAATTTGTCACTGCCCAGATGATCAGAGACAAAAACAGTTTCTGACATGATCATCAGCATAGATGGCTGACTGATTTTCAAATCCAAATAAACATTTCAAATTAGGAAATAAAGGGTTCTTTATTTGAAAAATGCTAAAAGAACACGGCAACATTTTTGTAAATCACTGGGTATTTGTTAATTTTGGACTTTAGCAGACAGTGTGAGTACACAAGATTAAAGTGATCAGCAGAAGTATCAGCAGCAACTGGGTTGTTGAGAAGAATCTGAGCTTAATTTATGCACAAACCTGAGATGTGTTCATTTAAAGATCAGCTGTATTCTGTGGACACTCCTCTTCTTGGTTTAATATTTTGGGCTGTTTCCCAAACTCTGTTTATGCTGCAAAACTATGGATAAACCTCGAGGACATTATATCAAGTGAAATAAGATAGTCACACACAAAAAATTGCAGGCTTTTATTTCTATGAGTTACCCAGGGTAGTCAAATGTATAGAGACAGAATATAGAATCATGGTTGCCAATGCAGGGGGGCGGAAGAAATGGGTATCTGTTGTTTAACAGGTGTAGATTTTCAGTCTTACGAGGTGAAAGGAGTTCTGGAGATGGATGGTGGTGATGGTTATGCAACAATGTGAACGTTCCTAATGCTGCTGAGCTATACATTCAAAAATGCTAAAATGGCAAATTTTATTAAATACATTTTATTATAATTAAAAATGGCACTGTAATGTTTTTGTTCTTGGGTTAGATGATGGCTTCATAGATATTTGTCATATCATTAGGCTTTATTACTAACATTCTATTTATGCTTTATATGTATCAAAACGTATTTAAAAAGACAATGAAAGAAAGGTCCATTAAAAAGCCCATATCTCCATTTCCTGCCCACCTTATTGCTTATCTCCTCTTTTCTCTGCTCTCTGGATTAGACTAAGGGACTAGATATGGGGAGGGGAGTCTGACCTCTTTTTTGTTCTCTCGCCGCTTCAGGCTTACTTTTTTCTCTGGAGTGTTGCATTGCAGAGGAAGACAATGATGAAAGAAAAGCATGTCTTACTTACTTAACTGGTGCAGTTCTAGTCTACCCTGGTTGTTTTTGCCTCCCTGCTTAAGACCGATTGACTGCTATTGCTGTCTGTAAAGACTTCTCCACACTAGGGTTTTTCATGGGTGGTCTGGATTCTCCCCGGCTCAGTCCTCTAAAGGTGCAGACAGCCTCAGACCCCACCGCTTGCATCACCTGATGCCTCTTGCTCAAGCCATCTTTTGTGTCCATGCGGTCCCTGAGAGTCTCATGCATCCCAACTATATCAAACTCCTCCTCCTCCCTGCTGGGTCTTCTCTCACCAATTCTTTCCCCATCCTCCTCAAATAGGCAGAAAGGGCAGACCAGAAAATCTAACATGTAACTAGGGAATGAGGAAGTAGCTGCTGCTTCTTGCAATCTTTTTTTGTTGTTAAATTTAATCATTTATTTTTTGGAATAGGCACTGCGTTCACATGATTCAATGTGTGAATTCAAAATGTGTATAGAGTGAAAAGTCTCCTTCCACCCCCGTCTTTGGCTTCCTAGGGGTAACTCGTTCTTGTGGATCTTTCCAGAGAAATTTTAGGCAAGTACAATCAAACATATATAATATATTCTTCCCTCCCATGTTGACACAAATAGAAGCCTACTATACCCTATTGTGTATCTTGTTTTACCACTTAACGTATATTGATATTATTTTGTCTCAGTACATGAAAAGCTGTTTTACTATATTCTTACAGCTTCAGAATATTCTGTTATATATTCAACCCATCTCTTATTGGAAACATATGGTTTGTTTTCAATCTACTGCTATTCCAAATAACATCAAAATATATAACTTTGTATGTAGATCATTTTGCATAATGTATATGTAGAAATATTCACATATGTTTTTATATAAATGCAAATATTCTATTTATTTGTAGAATAATAAGTTCCTAAAATTGGAATTGCTGGGTAAGGGACACGTGCATTTGTAATTTTAATAGATATTGCTGGGGAAACACCTCATCAACAAGGGTACCTGCTTAATGAACATTTGTATACCAAACCCTAAATTGTACCCCACATCTTTAAAATAAAAAAATTAAAAGTTAAAAATATAGATATTGCTGCAATACTTCATAGATCTGTTCTCCAATTAGAGAGAGATGAGAGTTCCTGTAAACTTAAACATAATGTATTATCAATCATGTTATCTTTGCAGTGCTAATGTATAATATATATCTCAGTAGTTTAAATTTATTTTCCTCATGAAATTTTTTAAATATCCTTTGCTTTTTTAAAAAAGAGTTGCTGATTTTTCTTATTGATGTCTATGGTCTATTATGTAATAATTAAATTAATGGCATGTGTGTGTGTGTGAGAGAGAAATTGATTTTGATTGTGGATTTTTTCCCCCGATTTTTTGGTTAATCATGTTCTTTGACTTTTCTGTGATGGATTTTGCTATGAAGAAATTTTTAAACCTTTCATAGAATTTATTATTTTATTTTATGACCACCTTATTATAATTTTATTTCATAGCGTATGCCACTTGAAGATTAAAAAAGACGTCTCCCATTGTTCTATTTTGTAGCTTTATAAATTTTAGTTTTTATTTTAAGTGTTTGATCTAATTTAAATTTATTATGTTATAACATTTGAGGCTGATATCCAATTTTATTATTTTTCCAGATGGTTACAATTTTCCTCCCAATATCATTCTTTTGAAAAAACAAAGCAAACAAAACTCTCATCTCTCCACTAATTTGAGATACTGCTTTTATTATGTATGAGATTCTCACATGAATTTGGGTTTATTTCTACTCCTTTTGTTATTTTCTACTAGTTTGGAAGTTTTGTTCGTGCAAAATCACCATGCTGCTTTAGTTATTTTGTCTTATATTTTTCACATGTAAAGAGAGGATAGAGTTATCTCTTTTCTTACTCTATTTTTTCACTAGATTTCCCCTATTTATTATTATTCTCTTTATTATACATAAAAAAGCAGTTTGTGTAGTTAAAATAATCCTGTGGGCACTGAGATTGTGCTGTATTTACAGTTTAACTTATAAAGGATTAATTTTATGATGCAAGTATTTATTAATTTTATAAATGTTTCTAAGAACATGACATATCTTGAGCCCTTTACAGTTTCAAGCTGAATTTTAAATATTTTTTCCCCTATGCAGTTTCCTGTCTTGCCTTTTTTAAAAACAGGCTTTAGTTTTAGAGAAGTTTTAGGTTCACAGCAAAACCCAGTGGAAAGTAGAACGTTCCACATATCCCTGTCCCTACCCATGCATGACCTCCCCTACTCTCAATATCCTACATTTGTTACAATTGATGGACCTATATTGACACATTATCATCTCCCAAAGTCCATAGTCTACATCCTAATTTTCTCTTGGTGTCCATTCTGTGGGTTTTTACAAATGTAAATGACATGTATCCACTATTTTAGTATCCTACAGTGAAGGTTCACTGCCCTAAAATTCCTCTGCGTTCCACCTATTTATTTCTTCCTCTCCTATAACCCCTGACAACTACTGATCTTTTACTATCTTTATAGTTTTGCCTTTTCCAGCATGTCATATAGTTGAAATCACATGGTAGGTAGTCTTTACAGATTGTCTTCTTTAACTTAGTGATATGTATTTCTTTCCTTTCACGGCTTTAGAGCACATTTCTTTGTAGTACTGAATAATATTCCATTGTCTGGTTGTTCCATTGTTATCTACTGAAGGACATCTTGGTTGTTTCTATATTTTAGCAATGATGAAAAAGCTGCCATAAACATCTGTGTGCAGATTTTTGGGCAGATATAAATTTTCAGCTAATTTGGGTAAACACCAAAGAACATGATTGCCAGATCATAAATTAAGAGTATGTTCAGTTTTGTAAGAAAACAAGAAGCTTCCTTCCAAAGTATCTGTACCATTCCTCTTTGCCACCAGCAATGAGAGTTCCTGTTGCTCCAAGTGCTTATCAGCATTCGGTATTACCATTTTCAAAATCTGCCTGTTCTAATAAGCACGTAATGTTATCTCATTGTGGTTTTAATTCGCAATTTCCAGGTAACATATGATGTGCAAAATTTTTCACATGCATATTTGTCATCTGAATATTTTTTTTGTGTCTATTCAGGTCTTTAATGTATCTATTCAGATCTTTTGCCTATTATTTAAATGGGCTGTTTAATTTTTATTGTTGAGTTCTTAGGGCTCTTTGGTACAATAGGGTTTTATCAGATGTCTTTTGTGAATATTTTCCCCTAGTTTGTAGCTTGCCTTTTTTTTCCGATAACGTTTACATTTTAATGAATTTTAGTTTACCAGTTTTTTTTTCCCTAGGGGCCTTTAGTGTCATGTCTAAAAGCTCATTGCCGGCCTGGCATGATGGCTCAAGTCTGTAATCCCAGCACTTTGGGAGGCTGAGGTGGGAGGATTGCCTGAGCCCACAGGTTCGAGGACAGCTTGGGCAACTTGGAAAGACCTTGTCTCTACAATAAATAAAAAAATTAGCCAGGCATGGTAGTGGGCGCCTATGGTTCCGGCTACTTGGAAGACTGAGGTGGAAGGATCACCTGAGTCCAGCAGTTTGACATTGGGGTGGCCGTGAGCATGCCGCTGCACTCCAGCCTGGGCAATGGAGCGAGACTCCAACTCTAAAAAAGAAAAAAGAAAAAAAGGTCATTACCATGTTAAAAATAATCCAGATTTTTTTTCCCTATGTTGTCTTCTATCAGGCCTGTGATCTATATTGAGTTAATTTTTTTGTCAAGGATGTAAGATTTGTGTCTGTATTCTTTTTAACATGTGGATGTTCAGTTTTTCTAGCACCATTTGTTGAAGACTACTTTTTTTCAACGTATTGTCTCTGATACTTTGTCAAAAGTTAGTTGACTATACTTATGTGGGTCTATTTCTGGATTTCCTACTCTGTTTTTATTGTTCTATTTGTCTATTCTTTTTTTAATTTTAAAGATGTGGAGTACAATTCAGGATTAGGTATACAAGTGGACACCATATAGGTAAAGTTTGGGCCTCCCTTTGGTCCCCACTTTGCCTGGTTTGAGATCAGGTAACCTTATTGATGTTCTATTTGTCTACTTCATGAATACCACATGATCTTGGTTATTGCAGCTTCACTGTGAGTCTGTAAGACAGGTAGTGTCAGTCCTCTGATTTTGTTCTTTTCCTTCAACATTATGCTGGCTATTCTGGGTCTTTTTTCTCTCCATATAAACTTTAGAACCAGTTTGTCAATACCTACAAAATAATTTTCCTTAATTTTGATTGGAATTGCTTTGAATCTATAGATCAAATTGGGAAGAGCAGACATATTGACAGTATTGAGTCTTCCTCTCCATGAACATGGACTATCTCTCCATTTGTTTAGTTCTTTTTTTGATTTCTTTCATCAGAGTTTTGTAGTTTTCCTTATATAGATTCTGTACCTATTTTGTTATGTTTATACTCAAGTATTTTATTTTTTGGTGGGTGCTAGTGTGAATGATGTATTTTTAAAAATTTCAAATCCCATTAGTGCATTGCTGTTGTATAAAAAGCAATTGACTTTTGCATATACTCATTAAGTCCTGCAACCTTACTGTATTTGCTTATTAGTTTCAGGAAGTTTTTGTTGTAAATTCTTTTGGATTTTCTACAAATACAATCATGTCATCTGTGAACAAAGACAGTTTTATACTATTCTCCCAAATCACTACACCTATTGTTTCCTTTCCTTGTCTTTTTATTCTTGCCTTGGTATTGATGCTAGTGGGAAAGCTTCTACTTTCTGTCCATTAAGTACGATGTTAGCCATAGGTTTTTTCTAGATGTTCTGTGTTAAGTTGAAGAAGTTCTTCATTATTACCAGTTTGCTGAGTCTTTGTCATAAGTGGGTGTTCAGTTTTATCAAATGCCATATATGCACCTATTGATATAATTATGTGATTTTTCTTTTTTAGCCTATTGAAGTGATGAATTATATTAATTAATTATCTGGAATAAATCCTACTTGGTCATGGTATATAATTATTTTTATTGATTGTTAGCTTCAATTTGCTAATTTCTTTGAGGAGTTTTGATTCTGTGTTTATGAGAGATATGATCTGTATTTATTTTGTGACATCTTGTCTGGTTTGGATGGTAAAGCTAATCTATAAAATGCTTCTTCCTTTTGGAAGTTATTAAATTGATATAATTTCTTTCTTAAATGTTTGGTAGACTTTGCCAGTAAGTCCATTAGAGTCTGATACTTTCAGTTTTGGAAGGTTATTTTTTCTCCTTGAGATGAGGACTTGCTATGTTGCCCAGAATAGACTCAAACTCTTGGGCTCAAATGATCATCCTGCCTCAACCTCCAGAGTAACTAGGTCTACAGGTACACACCACCATGGTTGGCATTGCTTTAAAAAGTTATTATTGGCCAGACTCAGTGGCTCAGCCTGTAATCCCGCGCTTTGGGAGGCCGAGGTGAGTGAATTGCCTGAGTCCGCGGGTTCGAGATCCGCCTGGGCAACTTGGCAAGACCTCATCTCTACAATAAATCAAGAAAATTAGCCAGGCGTGGTGGTGCGCGCCTGTAGTTCTGGCTACTTGGAAGGCTGAGGCGGAAGGATAGCCGGAGCCCAGCAGGTCCAGGCTGCAGTGGCCAGGAGCAGCCACTGCACTCCAGTCTGAGCGACAGAGTGAGACTACAACTAAAAAAAATAAAAAGTTATTAATTCAATTTCTTGAATAGATAAAGGCCTGTACAAGTTGTCTATTTTTTCTTGTGTAGGTTTTCTTATGTGAGTCTTTTAAGAAATTGGTCCATTTCATCTAGTTTAACAACTTTTGGGAACATAGAGTTGTTCATAATATTCCTTTATTATCTTTTTAATGTCAATGAGATCTGCGATGATGTCCTCTTTTTCATTTTTGATATAGCAATTTATGCTTCTCTTTTTTCTTCTTAATCTGGCTAGAGGTTTATTGATTTTTTCAAAGAATTAATTTTTAGCCTCATTGGTTTTTCTTTATTGATTTCTTGGTTTTCAATTCATTAATTCCGCCTGTAATTTTGCTCTTTTCTATTTTCTTTAGGTGGAAGCTTAGATTATTGATTTTAGATATTTATTCATATCTAATATATATATTCAATGTAATAATTTTTTCTAAGAATTGCTTTGCTGCATGCATATTTAGTAAGTTATACTTTCATTTTCATCTAGTTCAAAAAAGTTTTAAATTTCTCTTGATTTGTTCTTTGACCCATGTTGTCTTAGTCCATTTTGTGTTGCTATAAAGGAATATCTGAGGTAGAGTAGTTTATAAAGAAAAGAGATTTATTTAGCTCATTATCCTGCAAGCCATACAAGAAGCATGACAATAAGCATGAGGGCCCTAGGCTGCTTCCACTCACTGTAGATGGTCAAGGGGAGCTGGTGTGTGTGCAGAGATCACATGGCATGAAAGGAAGTGAGAGAGAGGGGCAATGTTTAGTAACACATTCTTGGGGGAGGTGATAGAGTGAAAACTTGCTCACCCGCAATGGAGAACATTAATCTATTCATGAAAGATTCACTCATAACCCAAACACTTTCCACTATAGACCTTTCCTTCAACACTGGGGATCAAATGTCAACATGAGCCTTAGAAGGGACAAACATCCAAATTATAGCAAAGGTGTTATATAGATTGTTTAATCTCCAAATATTTTGGAATTTTCCAACTATTTTTTGGTTACTTTTTTTAAGTTTTATTGTGGTCCAAGAGCAGACATTGTATGAGTTTTGTTTCAAAATTTGTTAGGGAGTGCTTTACAGTTCAGAATTTGCTCTATCTTGATGAATGTTCCATGTGAACTTGAGAATAATGTATATTCTGCTGTTGTTGGATCAAGGAGATGTTGATTATATCTAGTTGATTGATGGTGTTATTGAGTTAAACTATCTCCTCCGTAAATTTCTGCTTTCCTTATTTGTCTATTTCTGACAGAATGATGTTGAAGCATCCTACTATAATAGGGAATTTATTTATTTCTCTTTGTATTTCTGTCAGTTTTTGCCTCATGTATTTTGATGATTTTGGTTAGTTTCATAAATTAACAATTGCTATGTCTTCCTGTAGAAATGATCCCTTTATCACTGTGTAATGCTTTTCTTTATTCCTGATATCTTTGCTCTGGATTCTGCTATATCTAAATTAATGTAGCTACTCTCACTTTTTCTGATTAGTGTTAGCATGGTACGTATTTCACCATCTCTTTTAATACATATATATGTTTTCTTATATTTACAGTGGGTTTCTTGTAAACAACATATAAACAGCTTTTTTTAAAAATCCACTCTAACAATCTTGGACTCTTAATTGGTGTATTTAGATCACTGGCATTTAAAGTAATTATTGATATAGTTGGATTAATAGTTACCATATTTGTTATTGTTGTCTATTCATTGAACTTGTTCTTTGTTTCTTTTTTGTCTTTTACCCTTTTTCTGCTTTTTGTGCTTCTTTTTTTTTTTTTGAGTTGGAGTCTTACTCTGTCGCCCAGACTGGAGTGCAGTGGCCGCTCCCGGCCACCGCAGCCTCGACCTGCTGGGCTCCGGCGATCCTTCGCCTCAGTCTTCCAAGGAGCTGGAACTACAGGCGCGCGCTGCCACACCAGGCTAATTTTTTAAAAATTTATTGTAGATATGAGGTCTCACCAAGTTGCCCAGGCGGGTCTCGAACCCGCGGGCTCAGGCAATCCACTCACCTCAGCCTCCCAAAGCGCGGAATTACAGGCTGAACCACCAAGCCCGCCTCTTTTTGTGCTTCTAATTGAACATTTCATACGGTTTCATTTTCTCTCCTCTCATTCTTTTTTTTATGGCTGTGTGGTATTCCATGGGGTATGTATACCATATTTTCTTTTTTTTCTTTTCTTTTTTTTTTTTTTGAGTTGGAGTCTCACTCTGTCGCCAAGACTGGAGTGCAGTGGCCGCTCCCGGCCACCGCAGCCTCGACCCGCTGGGCTCCAGCGATCCTTCCACCTCAGCCTTCCGAGTAGCCGGAACTACAGGCGCGTGCTACCATGCCTGGCTAATTTTTTGATTTATTGTAGAGATGAGGTTTCGCCTGCCCAGGTAAGTCTCGAACCCACGGGCTCAGGCAATGCACTCACCTCAGCCTCCCAAAGGCGTGGGATTACAGGCTGAGCCACCGAGCCCAGCTACCATATTTTCATTATCCACTGATTGGTTGATGGGTATTTAGGTTGATTCTACATCTTTGCAATTGTGAATTGTGCTGCAATGAACATATGCATGCGGGTACCTTTTTATATAACAACCTCTGTTTCTTAGGGTAGATACTTAGTGGTGGGATTGTTGAATCACTAATAGATCTACTTTTAGTTCTTCATACTACTTTCCACAGAGGTTGTACTAATTTACACTCCCACCAACAGTGTATAACTGTTCCCTGTTCGCCACATCTGTACCAGCATCTATTGTTTTTTTGATTTTTTTTTGATAATGGCCATTCTTAGTGTTGTAAGGTGGTATCTCATGGTGGTTTTAATTTGCATTTCCCTGATGATGAGTGATTTGAACATTTTTTTCATATGTATGTTGGCCATTTGTATACCTTTGTTCAAGAAATGTCTGTTCATGTTGTTTACCCACTTTGTTAATAGGATTATTTGATTTTTTTCTTTCTGGTTTTTTTGAGGATTTTGGTAGATTCTGGATATTAGTTCTCTGTCAGATGTACAGTTTGCAAATATCTTCTCTCATTCTGTAGGTTGTCTATTTGCTCTGATGATGATTTATTTTGCTATGTAGATTTTTAATTTAATTAAGTCCAATTTGTTTATTTTTTGTTTTACTTGCATTTGCTTTTAGGGTTTTCTTTGCCTAATATAATGTTCAGAATCTTTGCCTAAGCCAATGTTCAGAAGAGTTTTTCCTAGATTTTTTTCTAGGATTTTTATGGTTTTGAGTCTGATATTTAAGTCTTTAATCCATCTTGAGTTTATTTTTGTATATGGTAAGAGATAGGGATCAAGTTTCATTTTTCTGCATGTGGCTATCCAAATTTCCCAGCACCATTTGTTGAATAGGATGTCTTTCCCCAGTGTACATTTTAGTCTGCTTTGTAAAAATCAGTTGACTGGAAACATTTGAGTATATTTCTGGATGTTCTATTCTGTTCCATTGGTCCATATGTCTGCCCTTGTACCAGTACCATATTGTTTTAGATACTACAGCCTTGTAGTATAATTTGAAGTCAGGTAATGTGATGCTTCCAGCTTTATTCTTTTTGCTTAGAATTGTTTTCAGTTTTCTCCTGAATTTCCTTGAACAAATTTATTATCAACCTTTTGAATTCTATGTCTGGAATTTCAACAATTTTATTTCAGTTAGGGTTTGTTGCTGAAGAGTTGGTGTGGTCTTTGGGGGTGTTGAAAAACTGTTTATTTTCATATTGTCAGAATTCTTGTCTGGTTTCTTTTAATTTGGATAGACATTTCTTCTTATGTGAGGCTGGCAGGGGGCCGATGTATGCACAGTAGGGTTCCCTTGGTTATATATAGTCTTGATGTGGTGATTTTCTTAATTGTCATATGTGGCAGTCCTGTGCTGTGTACCTGCACTGGCTTATGAAATCCTGAGGGGCCAAAGTGTCTTGGAAAGTGTTGTTAGCTGTCATTTGGCATCAGGTCTTCCTTAAAGCTGAGGTATTGTATCTGATGTAGTTGGCAATATGGTTTACCTCTGGCCAGGATACGGCACTTGTGGAAGAAAGTCAGCTGTGGTGGTGGTTGTAGGGTTTCTCCTTGGCGAGTGCTGCTCTAAGAAAATGCCCAGTCAGCCTAAGCTGAGGGCAGGACACTGAGAATTTCTCAAGTTTTTTGTCTGTTTTGAGCCTTCTGGGGTAGTGAAGATGAAAGAAGATGGAGCACCCTGCAAGTTGTACTCTTAGCTGCCCAGTTGTGATTAGGAGGGAGTCCCAGGCCACTGGGGTAATGCTGCTGTGCGGAGCAGGCCCAGAGGAATTCATAAGGGGAGTGAGAGGTTGCTATGGCAACACATCCCACCTGGCTTCCACCTTGGCGTCTGGCAACCTGCAATCGCAATGTCAAAATGCAGCCAGCCTCAGGGGCTCTGGAGTTTGCAGGCAAATCCCCCAGCCAGGAACTGTCTGTAGCTGCCCTTGGGGCTCATTCTTTTCCAAGTTGTCTGGCAAGCAGCTGCTTCACCCTGCATAGGTTGAGTTCCTGGAAAATGGTAGCTGGTACCGCTCAAGGCTTTTCTCCTGCACCATACTCCACGGCAGAGTAAGGCTGTGGGGAAGGCAGATTTCTGAGAGGGGGTGGGATCCCACAAGACTCAGGAAATCCTGAAAGTTCAAGGCAGGAGCACAGAACTTTCAGATTCTCATCACTCACTTTCCCCACTGTGTCCAGAGGCTGTGGTGGACTATAGTGGTGCAGACAAGAGTCAGGCCAGTTTCAGCCCAGGTCTGTGAATTTTTTTTTCTTCTTTTTTGCTCTAAGTGGTTATTATCACTCCTTTGGAGACTCGTGGGGCATGTGGCTGAATCTGTTCCTCTCTGGGTGCTGAGGAAACTCTCTTTACCTTGGTTTATTCTGTGGAGAAACTCAATTTAGCTGTCTCATGTTGACCAGTTTAATCTTCTCCATTTTCATTTTTTATGTAGATCTGGGTTTCTGGCTTATTTTCCTTCTCTTTGAAGAGTTTCTTAAAACATTTCATGCACAGCAGGTTTACTGGCAAAAAAAAAGATCTCTATTTTTGTTTGTTTGAGAAAGTCTTTATGTCTTCTTAGCCTTTGAATCATGATTTTTCAAAACACAGAATTCTAGGTTGGTCTTTTGTTCTCTCAGTACTATAAACATTGCATTCCATTTTCTTTTTGTTTGCATGCTGTCTTGGTCCATTTGAGCTGTTGTAACAAACTGCCATGGTCTGGATGACTTATAAACAACAGACATTTATTTCTCACAGTTCTAAAAGGCCGGGCAGTTCAAGATAAAGGCACTGGCAAATTTGGGGTTGGATGAACGCTTGCTTCCTTGTAGACAGTCGTCTTCTCACTGTAACCTCACATGGCAGAAGAGGTGAGGGATTTCTCTGAGGCTTTTTTTTAAAATAAGGATACTAATCACATTCATGAGGGCTGAGCCCTCATGACCTAATTAGTTTTCAAAGGCTCCACCTCCTAATAATAACTCTGTGGGGTAGGATTTCAGCATATACATTTTATTTCATTATTTTTAAATTTTATTTTATTTGAGTTGTGGGGTACAAGTGAGAATTTACTACATAAGTAAATTGCATGCAGGTAAAGTTTGGGCTTCTAGCTGGCCTTATCTCCCCCAGTAGTGGACCCACTGTGCTGCCATGTGCCCCCTTCCTTCCCCTAACAGTGTCCAGCAACTGCTAATCTCATTCATGCTCATGTGATCAGTATTCAGGACCCACTAATGAGTGAGAACATGTGGTATTCAGTTCTTTGTTTCTGTGACAGTTCACTTAGTATGATGGTCTTTATCTGGATCCATGTTGCTCCAAAAGCCATGATTTTGTTCTTCTTTATGGCTGCATAATATTCCATTATGCATATGTACCATGTTTTCCTTATCCAGTCCATTTTCAGTGGGCATCTGGATTGGTTCCATGTTTTTGCTATTGTAAATAGTGCTATAGTGAACACACGTGTGCAGGTGTCTTTCTGGTAGAGCAATTTGTGTTCCTCTGGGTATATTTCTAGAAGAGGGATTTCTGGATTGTATGGAAACTCAACTTTTAGTTCTTTGATAAATTGCCACACTGCTTTCCACAAAAGTTGAACTAGGTTACATTCCCACCAACAGTGTATAAGCATTCCCTTTGCTCTGTAGCCATGCCAGACCCGTTGTTTTTTTTGACTTATAAATGATAGCCATTCTTACCAGTTTTAGGTGGTATCTCATTGTAGTTTTGAAGTGCATTTTTTTGATGATTAGTGAGGCTGAACATTTTTTCATGTGTTTGTTGGCTTCTTCTATGTCTTCCTTTGAATAGTGCCTGTTCATGTCCTTTGCCCATTTTTTAATGGGGTTGATTTTTTTTTCCTTTTAATTCACTTGAATTCCTTGCAGATCATGGATTCTTAGACCGTTGTCAGATGCGTAGTTTGCAAATATTTTTACATTCCTTGTGTTGTCTCTTTAATGGTTTCTATTGCTGTGCAAACTTTTCAGCTTGATAAGGTCTCACTTGTCAATCTTAGCTTTTGCTGAATTTGTTTTAGAGGACTTGGTCATGAGTTCATTGCCTACTCCAATGTCTGGGAGTATGTTCCCTGTGTTTTCTTCTGGAATTCTTATAGTTTGAGGTTTCACATTTAAGTCTTTGATTTATTTTAGTTAATTTTTGTACATGGTGATAGGTAGGGGTCCAGTTTCAATGCGACTAGCTAGTTTTCCCAGCACCATTTGCTAAATATGATTTCCTTTCACCAATATTTGTTTCTGGTGGCTTTATCAAGATGATTTGATTGAGGGACCATGGTTTTATTTCCAGATTCTCTGTTCATTCCATTGGTCAAAGTTTTTATTCCTGTATCAATATCATGCTATTTGATGACTGTAGCCTTGCAATAAAGTTTAAAGTCTGGGTATGTAATGCCTCCAGCTTTCTTCCTTTTGTCGAGGATTGCTTTAGCTAATTGGGCTCTCTTTTTGTGCTTCCATATGAATTCCTGTATTGTCTTCTCTAGATCTGTAAAAAGTGATATCAGCGCATGACTTTCAGAGCAACATAATCATTCAGTTCATTGGACATGGTATCTGAGAAGTTGAATGTAATTTTTTTCTTTGTTGTTGTATAGGTAAGGTATGTTTTCCTCCTGACATGTTTTTAAAATGTTTCTTAACTTTGATTTTTTGTATGTTGTTTGTTTGTTTTTCTTGACATTTATCTTGCTTGATTTTCTTTCAGTTTCCTGGATTGGTGGTTTTTTTGTCTGGCATTATTAGGAGGAATTTTTTAGTTTTTCTTCTTTTGGTATTCTCATTACATTTATGTTAAACCTTTGTAATTGTCACACAGTTCTTGAATATTGTTTTCCCCAGTCTTTTTTTTCTCCTTGTTTTTCAGTTTTGGAAGTTATTAACATATCCTTAAGCTAAGAGATTCTTTCCTCAGCCATGTCTAGTCACTAATGAGTTCATCAAAAGTATTCTTCATTTCTGTTGCTGTGCTTTTAATTTCTAGTAGTGCCTTTTGATTTGATCACAAAATCTTTATCTCTTTACTTGCATTGTCCAACTGTTCTTGCATGTTATTACCTTTTCCATGAGCAGCCTTAGCATATTTAAAAAATTTTTGGTCTCATAATTACAATATGTCTGCTGTATTGAGTCTAGTTTGGTGCTTGCTCTGTTACTTTAAGCTGTGCCTTTTGCCTTTTAGTATGCCTTATAATTTTTGTTGAAAGTCAGACATAATGTACTGGGTACAATGAACTCTATAAGTAGGACTTTGGTAGTGTGGTGGTAAGATTTGGGTAAGGGAAAATATTTTAGAGTTCTATGATTAGGTGTCATTTTTTAGTACAAAGAAACATTGGAATTAAACAGGACTCCAGAGAAGATGATACTAACAGATATCTACAGAACATTCCATTCAAAAATTACAGAATATCAATTTTTCTCATCAGCATATGGAACATTCTCTAAGATAGGTCATATAATAGGCAACATATTAAGTCTTAATAAATTCAAAAAAATTTAAATAATATCAAGCACCTTCTCAGACCACAGTGGACTAAAACTAGAAATTAGCTCAAAGAAAAACTCTCAAAACAAAACAAAAATCATATTGCAAGTTAAGTATATTACTCCAGAATGACCCTTTTGCTAACAATGAAATCAAGATGGGAATTTAAAAATTCCTTGAAATGAATGGCAACAGTACAACAAGTTATCAAAACCTCTGAGACACAGTCAAAGCTGTGTTCAGAAAAAAATTTATAACACTTAAAGCCTATGTTAATAAGACTGCATATTGACAACCTTCATAGAAGTGGAAAATATGAACAAAATATGAACAAAGCAAACCCAAAGCTAGCAGAACAAAAGAAATAAGATCTGGGCAGAACTAAATGAACCTGAAATTTTTAAAACTTGCAAAAGATCACCAAAACAAAAGCTTGGTTTTTTGAAAAGAAAAACAAAATTGATAGACCATTAGCTAGATTAATTAAACAAAAAGAGAAGATTCAAAATAGTTCAATCAGAAATGAAAAAGGAGACATCACAGCTGATACAACAGAAATTCATCCAGGACAAGTATGAAAACGCCTATGCAAACAAACTAGACAATATAGAGGAAATTGATAAATTCTTGGAAACATATAATCCTCCAAATTGAATCAGGAAGAAATACAAAACCTGAACAGATCAATAATGAGTAGTGATATTGAAATAGTAATTAGAGGTCTCCCACCAAAAAAAAAAAAAAGTCCAGTACCTGATAGACTCACAGCTAAATTCTACCAGACCTTTAAAAAAGAAATGTTTCCAATTTTACTGAAGCTATTCTACAATATTAAAGAGGAGGGAATCTTCTCTAACTTATTCTATGAGGCTACTATCACTCTGATACCAAACCCAGGAAAAGACACAACAAATAAAACCACAAACCAATATACCTTATGAACACAGACACAGATATCCTCAACAAAACATTAGCAAACTGAATTAAACAGCACATAAAAAAACAATACACCATTACCAAGTGGGCTTTATTCCAGAGACGCAAGGGTGTTTCAACATACTCAAATCAATAAACATGATCCACTACGATTAAGCAAAATTAAAAACTAAAATTATTTGATCATTTCAATAAATGCAGAAAAAGCATTTAAAAAATTCAGCATTCCTTCATAATAAAAACTCTCAGAAAAATAGGCATAGAGAAAACATTTCTCAAAATAATAAAAGCCATATATGACAAACCCACAGCCAATATTCTCTTGAATGAAGAAAAATAAACATACTTTCCCTCAGAAATGGAGAATAACAAGGATGCCAACTTTCACCTCTACTATTCAACATAGTACTGGAAATTCTAGTCAGAATAATCAGGCAATAAAATGAAATAAAACATATCCAAATTTAAAAAGTAGAAAAACTATCTCTGTATGCCACCAATATGATCTTATACCTAAGGAACCCTATAGACTCCTAAAAAAGACTCCTGGACTTGATAAATGAATTCAGTAAAGTTTCTGGATACAAAATCAACACACACAAATCAGTAGCACTTATACACCAATAGCAACCAAGCTGAGAATGAAATCAAGAACTTAATTCCATTTACAATAGCAGCCAAAAAAGCTAAAATACCTAGGAATATATTTTACTAAGGAGGTGAAAGATTTCTACAAGGAGAATCACACAATTCTGATGGAAGAAATTGCAGAGGACACAAACAAATGACACATCCCATGCTCATGGATTTGAAGAATCAACATTGTTAAAATGACCATATTACCGAAAGTAATCTACAGATTCAATGCAATCCCTCTTAAGCTACCAATGTCATTTTTCACAGAATTAGAAAAAATAAATCCTAAAATTCATATGGAACTTAAAAAAAAAGCCAGAATAGCCAAAGCCATCCTAAGCAAAAAGAACAAAGCTGGAGGCATCACATTGCCTGACTTCGAATTATAATGTAAGACTGTAGTAACCAAAACAACATGGTACTGGTACAAGAGCAGACACATGGAGCAGTGGAATAGAATAGGGCATCCAGAAATATACTCAAATACCTACAGCCAACTGATCTTTGACAGAGCAGACTAAAACAGACACGGGGAAGGAACACCCTATTTAACAAATGGTGCCGAGAAATTTGGATAGCTACATGCAAAAAAATGAAACTTGATCCCTATCTTTCCCTAGATACAAAAATTAACTCAAGATGGATTAAAGACTTAAATGTCATACCTGAAACCATAAAAATCCTAGAAGAAAACCTAGGAAAAACTCTTCTGGACATTGGCTTGGGCAAAGATTATGGCTAAAACCCCAAAAGCAAATGCAACCCAAAGAAAAATAAACAAATGAGGCTTAATTAAACTAAAAAGCCTTGTCACAGCAAAAGAAATAATTAACAGAGCAAATAGACAATCTATAGAATGGGAGAAGATATTTGCAAGTTATGCATCTGATAGAGAACTAATATCCAGAGTCTACCAAAAAAAAAAAAAACTCTCAGCTGGGCTCGGTGGCTCAGCCTGTAATCCTGCGCCTTTGGGAGGCTGAGGTGAGTGGATTGCCTGAGCCCGCGGGTTCGAGACCCACCTGGGCAACTTGGCGAGACCTCATCACAATAAATCAAAAATCAGCCGGGCGTGGTAGCGCATGCCTGTAATTCCGGCTACTCGGAAGGCTGAGGCAGAAGGATCGCCGCAGCCCCCGCAGGTCGAGGCTGCGGTGGCCGGGAGCGGCCACTGCACTCCAGTCTGGGCGACAGAGTGAGACTCCAACTCAAAAAAAAAAAAAAAAATCAAAAAACTCTCAAACAAATCAGCAAAAAAAGGCAAATAACCCCATTAAAAAGTGGGCAAGCAGTCAGGCATAGTGGCTCAAGTCTCTAATTCCAACATGTTGGGAGGTAGAGGCAAGAGGATTGCCTGAGTCCACAGGCTCGAGAGTAGTCTGGGTAATGTGGCAAGACCTTGTCTCCACAATAAATCAAAAAATTAGGCGGGTGTGGTGGCACACATCTGTAGTTCCAGCTACTTGGAAGGCTGAGACGGAAGGATCACCTGAGCCCTGCATGTTGAGGCTGTGGTGGCTGTGAGTATGCCACTGCCCTCTAGCCTGGGCAACATGGTGAGACTCCTACTCAAAACTAAAAAAAAAAGTGGGCAAACAGTATGAACAGACATCTTTCAAAAGATAATATACAAATGGCCAACACACATGTAAAAAATTGCTCAATATCATTCATCATCAGGGAAATGCAAATTACCACCATGAGGTACCACTTTACACCAGTCAGAGTGACCATTATTGAAAAATAAAAAACAAAAATACTGGCATTGTAGTGGAGTAAAAGGAACACTCATATACTGTTGGTGGGAGTATAAATTAGTACAACCTCTATGGAAAGTGGTATAGAGGTTACTCAAAGAACTAAAAGTAGACCTACTGTTTGATCCAGCAATCCCACTACTTGGTATCTAAGTAGTGGGATTTTTATATATAAAAGAGACACCTGCACCCACAGGTTAATACCCAATTGATTAATTAATAAACCTAAATACCCATCAACTGATCAGTGGATAATGAAAATATGGTATATATGCATCATTAAATACTATGCAGCCATAAAAAAGAATGAAATCATGTCATTTGCAGCAACATGGATGGAGCTGGAGATGATCATATTAAGTAAACTGACTCAGACATAGAAAACAACCACATGTTCCCACTCATATATGGGAACTTAAAAGTCACAAGGATGAGCCAGGCTTGGTGGCTCAGCCTGTAATCCCGTGCTTTGGGAGGCTGAGTGTGAGTGGATTGCCTGAGCCTGAGGGTTCGAGACCCACCTGGGCAACTTGGCGAGACCTCATCTCCACAATAAATAAAAAAAAATCAGCCGGGTAGCGCATGCCTGTAATTCCGGCTACTCGGAAGGCTGAGGCAGAAAGATCGCCGCAGCCCCCGCAGGTCGAGGCTGCGGTGGCCGGGAGCGGCCACTGCACTCCAGTCTGGGCGACAGAGTGAGACTCCAACTCAAAAAAAAAAAAAAGTCACAAGGATGGGCATAATAGACACTGGGGACACCAATAAGTGGAAAGAGGGAGGCGGGTTAGGTTTCAGAAACTACCTAAGTGGCAGGCACAATGTCCACTATCTGGGGAATGGGTCATCTGACATTCGTCCTTCACCATTGCACAACACGTCTATGTAGCAAACATGCATGTGTAAACCCCTGAATCTAAAGCCAAATAAAAAATAAAAAATATGCATATAATAGTATTCCTTATCCAAAATGCTTGAGATCAGAAATGTTTTGAATTTGGATTTGAGAATGTTTGCATATTTATAATGAAACAATTGGGGATGGGACCTAAGTCTAAATACAAAATTTATGCCTTATGTATACCTCACACACGCAATTGTGAATGTAATTTTGTACAATATTTTTATGCATGGAACAAAGTTTGTGTACATTGAAACATGAGAATGCAAAGGTGTCAGGTATGAAAATTTTCACTTGTGGCATCATGTTGATGATCAAAAAGTTTTGGATTTTAGGGCATTTCAGATTTCAAATTTTCAGATCAAGTATGCTCAACCTGTTTGTGTGTGTGTGTGTGTGTGTGTGCGTGTGTGTGTATATACATACATGTATGAGAGGGAACCTAAAAAACCCGGAATTATCTTTTGAGGGGCGGACTTCTTATACTACAGGCTTCCCCTGCTAGGTAAGAGTTCTAGGCACCCATCTGCATCAGTGTACCAGCTAGTTTTGTGAGAGGCTGTGGAATTTTTTTTTCCAGATATTTTCAACATGTTTGCCCATTTCATGATGGTTGATTTACAAGTGCTCCTGCCCACACCAGTGCTGAGTGTTCAGCAGTTTTTGACCAAAACCAGCATGCCTCCCATGCCCCACCTTCCCTATTCACCTGATCTCACACCCCAAGCAAATGTTTTCGCCAAGATGAAAAAAGTCCTCAATTGGAAACATTTTGCCAATGTAGAAGAGGTGAAACAAAAAGCAGCAGAAGCACTAAAAGACGTCAAAATTGATGAGTTCAAAAACTGTTTTGAACAGTGGAAAAAACATCTCGATAGGTGTATTGCATCAAACGGAGAGTACTTTGAAGGTGACTAAAGTTCAAACGTGCAAGAATATCACTCGTGTTATGACCCTGAACATTTACCATAATACTATAAGAAAGGGATTGGCAGTAACAGGACACTGCCGGGCTGGGGGCGGGACACACACAACATGGATAAGGGTACCTGATCTCAAACCAGGCAAAGTGGGGACCAAAGGGAGGTCCAGACTTTACCTGCACAATGACCACTTGTATACCCAATCCTAAATTGTACCCCACATCTTCAAAATAAAAAAAAATACACTTAGACAAAAGAAAGGGTTATGATATATAAAAATGTGTTTCTAAAAAATGCAAGAGTAAATGCATAATTTTTATAAATAAATCTGGGTTTTTGGGGTACACCCCTCATATCATCTATCTATCTATCTATCTATCTATC
>CAUYQG010158490.1:0-10680 GCA_963574415.1 Tarsius wallacei | reverse complement strand
AGGAGGACAAATGGAGAGGGAAGGCTTCCCTCGCGGGTGACCTAGGGCCCAAGACGAGAGCGGAATGTTCCAGAATGCGAGTCCCATGAGGACGGAGATTTGTTTTCCTGCTTTCCTTCTTTCTTCCGAGTTCATTGCCATATCCCAATGCCTAGGGCAGAGCCTGGCACATCGTGGGTGCTCCTGAAGTTGCTGAAAAAGCAAATAAAAGGAACGGCAGGTGCAAAGGCCCTGAGGCAGCAAAGAGAAACTGATGTTCAGGAGGGAAGGGTTGGACCAGGGGGAGAGGGGTAGGCTGATCCGGGCCAGGAGACCGGGGGTGGGAGGGGTGTGGGGGAAGGACTGACCCCACCCTGCCTGGCAGAGCTGCAGGTCGCCTTCCAGGAGTTTGACCGAGACCGGGATGGCTACATTGGCTACCGGGAGCTGGGTGCCTGCATGCGGACGCTGGGTTACATGCCCACTGAGATGGAGCTCATCGAGATCTCGCAGCAAATCAGTACGTGCCTCAGACCCGCTCCCTCCCCTAATTCTCCAGACTCCCCGACCATGGCCAGGGAAGCCGGGCAGCCCAGGCACAGAGGTAACTGCATGGGCTGCCCCCAGAGCCCAGGACCTGGGTCATTCTCCCTCTGGAGAATCTCACCATCTTCTAGGAGGTGGGCAGAGCGGGGACCATGATCCCCCTTTTACGGATGAGGAAACTGAGTCTCTGAAGGGTTCAGTGACCTGTCTGAAGTCACGCAGCAAGTTCATTTGAGCCAGGACTTGAGCCCAACCGAACTCTACAGGAAAATTAAGAAAAGTTCCAAGAAGTTTTATTTTATTTATTTATTTTTGAGTCGGAGTCTCACTCTGCCGCCCCGGCTGGCGTGCAAGGGCGTGATCACAGCTACCCACAGCCTTGACCTCCTTCTGCGTTGGCCTCCCAAGTAGCTGGGACTAAAGGCACACGCCACCATACCCAGCTAATTTTTTTATGATCTGTAGAGATGAGATCTCACCATGTTGCCCAGGCTGGTCTCGAAGTCCTGGACTCAAGCGATCCTCCCGCCTTGGCCTCCTAAAGCGCAGGGATGACAGGCGTGAGCCACCGCACCCGGCTGCTCCGAGAAATTTTAAGACTCGTGTTCCCTTCATTTTCGGCCTTGTTTTTTGAAGAGCGATTCCCATCACGAAATACCGATGACCCAGCCTGGAGCGGGGAGGGAAAAGCCCACTTAAAAAGGGCCGCAGAGGGCAGCGGGAGGGTTCAGGGGCCCAGGCAGGGGCTTCTGATACCCTGGGTCTCCCAGGTGGCGGGAAGGTGGACTTCGAAGATTTCGTGGAGCTGATGGGCCCCAAGCTGCTGGCAGAGACGGCAGACATGATCGGTGTCCGGGAGCTGCGGGATGCTTTCCGGGAGGTGCGGCCCCTGGGGCGGAGGGCGGGGGGAGATGTGTGTCTGAGTGAGGGGCTGAACGAATGAATGACTGTCAGTGACCCATGGCCACGACCAATGCCGCCACAGTTCGACACCAACGGGGACGGCTGCATCAGCGTGGTCGAGCTCCGGGCAGCCCTCAAGGCCCTGCTAGGGGAGCGTCTCAGCCAGCGGGAGGTTGACGAAATCCTCCAGGACATGGACCTCAATGGAGACGGCCTGGTGGACTTCGAAGGTACCGCCCGCTACCCTTAGCCACACACACTCTGGAAGGTTCCAAAAGAACCCACCAAGGGAGTGGTGTCACTGCACCAGACCCTGCACCAAGCACCCCCATGTCTTCTCCATCAGGGAGAACCCAGGAAGAAGGGAACTATTATTATCCCCACGGGCAGGTGAGGAGGTTCTCAGGGTTAGATGCTTAGCAATAGGATGTGGGTGAAGCCAAGATTTGAATCCAGATCCCAGCTCTGCCTCTATTGCTGTGTTCCCATAAAGGAAAAGCAGGGATTAAATAATAATAGAAAAACCAAGGAAAGCTGGGCACGGTGGCTCACACCTATCATCCCAGCACTTTGGGAGGCCGAGGCGAGAAGATTGCCTGAACCCAGGGGTTCAAGACCCACCTGGGCAACTTGGCGAGACCTCATCTCTACAATAGATCAAAAAATGAGCCGGGCGTGGTGGCGTGCGCCTGTGGTTCCAGCTACTAGGACGGTTTTGGTGGAAGGATCGCCGGAGCCCAGCAGGTTGAGGCTGTGGTGGCCATGAGTGTGCCACTGCACACTCCAGCCTGGGCGACAGAGTGAGACTCCAACTCCAAAAAAATAAAAAATTTTTTAAAAAAAGAAGCCAAGGGAAAATTGGCATGTGGAAGTGCATTCCCCCAAGTAGGCCCTAAAGTTGCTCCTGAGTTTCCTAGCAGTCAAAGCAAAGAAGAAAACAGGTTGTGTTACAAAGTCTGGGGATTTTTTTTTTTTTTTTTTTTTTTGGCCATAAGATAAGACACACCTCTCTTCTTGGCCCTGAGCACTATTTTCTTTTTTCTTTTTCTTTTTCTTTTTTTTAGTTGGCGTCTCACTCTGTCACCTAGGCTGGAGTGCAGTGGCACGTTCATGGCCACAGCAGCCTTGACCTGCTGGGCTCAGGCAGTCCTTCCACCTCAGCCTTCCAAGTAGCTGGAACTACAGCTCATTTTTTAATTTATTGTAGAGATGAGGTCTCGTCAAATTGCCCAGGCTGGTCTCGAACCCATGAGCTTAGGCAATCCTCTCACTTCGGCCTCCCAAAGTGCTGGGATTATAGGCGTGAGCCACCGCACCCGGCCGACCTGAGGACTATTTTCTATCAGATCCAAGGGATGCCCTTAAAAGTTCTTCCCTCAACCACACTCCCACCCACCCCAAGGCAGGCAGATTGGTCTCACCCCTAGTGGGGTTTAGAAAGCAGACCCCAAACCTCGGCTTTGTCCCAGCAGAGTTCGTACGAATGATGTCTCGCTGAGCCTTTACAGAAGCTGGAAGCAGCAGACGGGACTCGAGGACCACAGCCTCTGCCCGCCAGCGCGTTCCGGGATGCCCGTCACCTGCAGCTGGGACCCTCCTCTTCGCCTCCCCTCCGCGCCTGTGTGTAGTTCCCTGACCTGCCTTCACCCACCACTGCCCCTCCAGCGAAGCCCCCCACCCCATCTCTGTTCCTCCGACAATAAAGTCTCTTCCAGCCTGGGGAGATGGCATTTGCCTCTCACTTGCTTATCCTGGAGGCCCCAGTATCTGGTCCCTCAAAGTCAAGTCCTGGGACTGCCCTCTTGGACGACAAGCCCCTTCGATCGTGAGCTCCCGGTGGGTGGGCACCCACATGTCTTTCTCTCAGATCCTTGGCCCAGCCCGGTGCGAGTGTCAGAAAATCTCCAGGCAAGTGAACCCAACTGCTGGTCAGGGAGCTCACCGTGTGCGGCCCCCATGATTCCTGCGGCTTATCCTTGGAAGGGCTTGTGGGGGTAAGCCCAGGCGGGAGGGCTCTTCTCAAGCCTAATCTCACTTTCTCCTGCAGCAGCCTTGGGGGCAAGCAGCTCGGAGCTTTCTTCGAGAACTTGCTTCGAGGAGTAAGTTAGTTGAGGAGCTCGACTGCTGGCCCCTTCCAGAGACCCCTCAGCCTTTGGGCAGGCACCTCGCTCCCCCAGGGAGCCCCCAGCCTCTGATGGAGCACAGGACCAGCCATTTCTGCCTAATGCAAGGCTCTTCTAAGGGGCGGTCTTTGCTCTGAGTCCCCTTTGAGTCAGCCATGGTGTGGTCAGATCTGTCTTTTTTTTTTTTTTTTTTTGAGTTGGAGTCTCTGTCACCCAGACTGGAGTGCAGTGGCCGCTCCTGACCACTGCAGCCTCGACCTGCTGAGCTCCGGCGATCCTTCCGCCTCAGCCTTTCAAGTAGCTGGAACTACAGGCACGTGCTACCACGCTCGACTAATTTTTGATTTATTGTAGAGATGAGGTCTCGCAAGTTGCCCGGGCAGGTCTCAAACCCACGGGCTCAGGCAATCCACTCACCTCAGCCTCCCAAAGCACGGGATTACAGGCTGAGCCACCGAGCCCGGCTCAGATCTGTCTTAAATCAGGGGCTCCCCTGCCCAGTCCTATTTCCTGCCCCTTTATCTTCTTTTAAATTTTTGTATTTTTTTGGAGTTAGAGTCTCACTCTGTCACCCAGGCTGGAGTGCAGTGGCATGCTCATGGCCACCACAGCCTTGACCTGCTGGGCTCAGGTGATCTTTCTGCCTCAGCCTTCCAAGTAGCTGAAACCACAGGTGTGCACCACCACGCCGGGCTAATTTTTTGATTTATTGTAGAGATGAGGGCTCGCCAAGTTGCCCAGGCTGGTCTTGAACCTGTGGCTCAGGCAATCCTCTCACCTTGGCCTCCCAAAGTACTGGGATGATAGCCATGAGTCACCAAGCCCGGCCCCTGCCCCTTTATCTTTTGTTCACCCCTGACTGCATCGCCACGTCTGCCTTCTGGAGGTCTCCAGGACATGGCTTCTCATTCTGTGCTTATCCCAGTCTTCATAGCCCCATTTTTCAGATTGAAGAAACTTGCAGGCCGTGTGTCTTAGTCCATTCCTGCTGCTATAACAAAATACCTTAGACTGGTTTTTTTGTTGTTGTTGTTTGATTCTATTTGAGTTGGGTCTCACTCTGACACCTAGGCTGGAAGGCAGTGACATAATCAGTTCACCACAGCCTCGACCTCCTGGTCTCAGGCAATCCTTCTGCCTCAGCCTCTGATGTAGGCGGGGCTACAGGTGTGTGCCACCATGCCTGGATAATTTTTTTTTTTTAATTTTCTGTGGTGATGAGATCTCACTTGAAGCCAGAAGTTTGAGACCAGCCTGGGCAATAACATAATGACCCCCAACTCTACGAACACAATAAAAATTAACCAGGCATGGTAGCACAGGCCTTTTTTTTTTTTGTAGGAGTCTCACTCTGTCACCCAGACTGGAGTGCAGTAGCATGCTCAAGGCCACCGCAGCTTCTGCCCACTGGGCTCAGGTGATCCTTCCACCTAAGCCTTCCAAGGAGCTGGAACCACAGGCACATACAACCATGCCCGGCTAATTTTTTGATTTATTATAGAGATGAGTCCTCACCAAGTTGCCCAGGCTGGTCTCGAACCCCTAGGCTCAGGCAGTCCTCTCGCCTCAGCCTCCCAAAGTGCTGGAGTGACAGGCATGAACCACCAGACCTGGCTCACAGGCCTTTAATTCCAGCCATTCAGGAGGCCGAGGCAGGAAGATCGCTTGAGCCCAGGAATTCAAGGTGAGCTGTGATCATGTCACTTTACTCCAGCTTGGGTGAGAGTGAGATCCTATCTATTAAAAATGCCTGTAATCCCAGTATTTTGGGAGGCCGAGGCGAGAGGATTGCCTGAGCACAGGGGTTCGAGAACAGCCTGGGCAACTTGGCGAGACCTCATCTCTACAATAAATTAAAAAATCAGCCGGGTGTGATGGTGCTCACCTGTAGTTCCAGCTCCTTGGAAGTCTGAGGCGGAAGGATTGCCTGAGCCCAGTGGGTCAAGGCTGCAGTGACCGTGTGTGTGCTACTGTACTCCAGCTTGGGCAACAGAGTGAGACTCTGACTGAAAAAAAAAAAGAAGAAGAAGAAAAAAGATGGATGGGAGATCTCAGTGCCTATGCCTGGTCCTTGCATTGCTCCTGCCAAGGTGGCCCTGGTACGGAGCAAGCAGTCAGCTGCCGGTGCCCTGCCCAGCCTGGAGCCAGGACACCGAGGTGCCAGGGCTGGCTGCTGCAGCCTCAGCACCACTCCCCTGGCCAATCCCAATTAATCCTTAATCCTCAATTAGACGATCTCCCCTGCCAATCTGGCAGGCCTGGGGATGAAGATGAGTTGCCCGGCCCCAGTGGCCCACCCTTCCTCCCCACACTCTCACAGCTGGCTGAGGGGATACTGCTGCCTGTGATGTCTGCCCCCCACTGCAGGGCTGGGGGCAGGGGTGAACGTGAGCCCGTAGAACCCAGAGCCCCCTCGGGATCCACCTCCCACTGCCTCCCATGCCCTCAGCCTGGCAGACTCTGCGGTTGGGGCATTGAGGGTGGCTGGAGGGATGGCCTTAATCAGCTGCAGTGTGTGTGCTGGTTCAGAAGTGCCTATGGCTTCTCCAAATCTCACACACACACCCCCACACCAAAAGGGCTTTCAGTCCAGAAGATCCCAACAGCCCCGACTAGGGCAGGTGTCTGGGCAGGGAAGGAACACCAGGCAGGCCAAGACTGGGGGAGCCCAGAGCCCCTCTCCCTGCTAAAGGGGGAGACTGCTGCCCAGCTCACTCACGATTGCCAATCAGAGCAGCCTGTAGCTACAAATCTTCTGATCTTCCAAGAGAAGCTGTAAATTTGGGTGTTTACACTTAATCCACTTTCAATATTTTGAGCATAACATGCATTCCACAGGGTGTACACATCTTCAGCACACAGTTCAATGACTTTTACACGTGCACGCACCCACATAACAAGTCGAGATATTCCATGCATTTGTTTCATTTAAGAATAGTTTTAGGCTTGGAGAATTCTTGTGGAGATAGTGCAGAGTTTTCAAATACTCTACATTCCCATGTATCAGTCAGGGTTCTCCAGAGAAACAGACCAGTAGGATATCCAGATAGATAGATACATGGATGGATGAATGGATGGATGGATGGATAGAGATGATAGAGAGAGATAATAGAAATAGATAGGTGATAGATAGATATAGATATAAGGTAGAGATGATAGACAGAAATAGATAGATTAAAATAGATTGGTCACTGCTTTGTTAAGCTCTGGTATGTCCACGTGGTTGTGTGAGCTATGGGTGCCAAGTTTTCTTAGCTTTGGCCCCCTCCTCTACCTTGGTGAGGTGAATCTCCTCTCTCTCTCTCTCTCTCTCTCTCTCTCTCTCTCCCTCTTTCTCTCTAACTTACTTCCTAAGCAAACTTTGCTTGAAAACTTAAAAAAAAGAAATAGATAGGTGATAGATTAGATAGATAGATAAGATGGATATGATAGATGGAAATAGATGAATGGATGAAGTTAGAGATAGAGAAAGATAACAGAAATAGATGACTGATGATAGATCGTGATGATAGATGGAAGTGGATGGATGGATGGAGAGATAGAGATAGATGATTGATAAATAGATAGATATAATAGGTGGATGTATGGATAGATAGATATAGATATATTGATTGATTGATAGATTTTATGATAGATGGAAACAGATAGTGGAATGGATGAATAGATAGAGGTGATAGAGATAGATAGGTCAAGATAGATATGATGGATGGATGGATGGATAGACAGAGATATAAATAGAGATAGGTAGATAGATATATAGCTAGAGACAGATAGATAGGTAGACAAATAGAGATAGATGATAGAGATAGAGAGAGAGAGATTCACTGAGAGTCTTTTATTTAGCTCTGTATCTCCATCCCTTTTTTTTTTAACACCTTCTTACTTTCTGGAACTGCAAGATGCTTCAGAATCATCTTGTATATTTCCTGCCCCTGCCCTAGAATCAACTGCTTCTCCAAGGAGCCCTGGTTTCATCTACTGGAGAATAATATTAGAATCCAATATCTGGGCATTACACTAGGTCGCTGGTTGCTACTGGGTGTGTGTGTGGGGGGGGTGACAGCTAGCTTGTCTTCCTGCCTTCCTTCCTTCCTTCCCTCCTTCCGAGACAGGTACTCACTCTGTTGCCCAGTCTGGAGTGGTGCAGTGGCATGGCCTCCATCTCCTGAGCTCAGGCAATCCTCCTACCTCAACCTCCCAAGTAGCTGGGTCTGCAGGCACACACCACTGCATCTGGTCCAGGGATGACTATTTGTAGGCCCTGATAGAGCAAGGAGATACATGTGTGAATACTAACTAACCTATGTCTGTCTGTCTCTCTCTCTCTCTCTCTCTCTCTTTCTTTCTGTAAGCATTCTATTAAGCCATACATGAGTTCATATTGAACTCCAATCCATCACCACATGGATTATGCCAGCTTCTTCCCTGCTGATCTGAAATCTCCCATTCCAGCAGTGAGAAACCTGACTCTCATCTTCCGCTTTCCATGTATCCAGTTGTTCAGTTCCAGCATACTTGGGTGGTGGTTTCAGAATCGTGAACCCATACTCCTGTGGGAAGCAACACTATCAACTAGGGCACAGTCCTTGTGGGCAGTTCCTTTCGCCTTTGTGTTAGAGACGCCACTGGGGTCCAGGTCAACACCTTCTCCCCCCACCCCCTTCAGTGACGTCGCTTCCTACATTTGTAAGACAGCTGGATGCTGAGGTCACATTCTGCCTTCCATTCTGGGGTTCACAAACCTCCTAGATGACTTTTTAAAATTTGCACACGTGCCAGCCCTTTGGGAGACCGAGGTGAGCGGATTGCCTGAGCTCATGGGTTTGAGACCAGACTGGGCAACTTGGCGAGACCTCATCTCTACCATAAATTAAAAAATTAGCAGGGGGTGGTGGTACGTGCCTGTAGTTTCAGCTACTTGGAAGGCTGAGGCGGAAGGATCGCCCGAGCCCAGTAGGTCAAGGCTGCGGTGGCTGTGAGCGTGCCACTGCTCTCCAGCTTGGGTGACAGAGTGAGACTCCAACTCAAAAAGAAATAAATTAATTTAAAAAGTAAAAATAGGGCCAGGCTCGGTGGCTCAGCCTGTAATCCCAGCGCTTTGGGAGGCCGAGGTGAGTGGATTGCCTGAGCCCGCGGGTTCAAGATCCGCCTGGGCAACTTGGCAAGACCTCATCTCTACAATAAATCAAAAATTATCCAGGCATGGTAGCGTGAGCCTGTAGTTCCAGCTACTTGGAAGGCTGAGGTGGAAGGATCTCTGGAGCCCAGCAGGTCAAGGTTGCAGTGGCCAGGAGTGGCCACTGCACTCCAGTCTGGATGACAGAGTGAGACTCCAACTCCAAAAAAAAAAAAAAAAAGGTAAAAATAGAAATTTGCACACATTGAAGTTAACTCACTGATGAATTTGGGAGGTGGAGGCAAGAGGATTGCCTGTGCCCAGGGGTTCGAGACCAGCCTGGTTAACTTGGAGAGACCTCGTCTCTACAATTTTTTAAAAATCCCCTATGTGTCACCTATTCAATTCTACCCCTCCCCTTGGCAGGCAGAGAGGGGCGCAAGGGAGCAGGGTGGGTGGGGAGGCAGGCATAACCTTCTGCACCATCATCCTTTTTCCAGGATGACACACGATTGGAATCACACAGCATGTGGCTTTTTCTGACTGGCTCCCTTCACTTATTTCCTGTACTGTTCAATACCATTCCATTGGACGGATATATCACAGTTTGTTTATCCATTCACCTGTTGAAAGGCATCTTGGTTGAAAGGCCCAGGAGGTCGAGACTGCAGTGAGCCATGATTGAGTCTGGGCAACAGAGTGAGACTCCAACTCAAATAAATAATGTAAAGTAAATTGCTTTAGTACAAGGTTCATCCTCTTAGTCACTTCCCAAGCACGGTCTTCCTCTAAACATGGTGTTATGGACTGAATGTTTGTGTTTCCCCAAAATTCATGTGCTGAAACCCTCACGCCCAGTATTACGAGATGGGTTTGCAGGGAAGTAATTAAGATTAAATGAGGGCCAGGTGCGGTGAGTCAAGCCTGTCATCCCAGCACTTTGGGAGGCCGAGGTGAGAGGATTGCCTGAGCCCAGGGGTTCGAGACCAGCCTGGGCAACTTGGCGAGACCTCGTCTCTACAATAGATCAGAAAGTTAGCCAGGTGTGGTAGTGCACGCCTATGGTTCCAGCTACTTGGAAGGCTGAGGCAGAAGGATCGCCTGAGCCCAGCAGGTCGACACTGGGGTGGCTGTGAGTGTGCCACTGCACTCCAGCCTGGGTGACAGAGTGAGACTCCAATTCAAAAAAAAAGAGACAGACACAGAAAGCTCATTCTCTCTTCCTGCGTGAGAGGACCATATGAAGACATAGCCAGAAGGTGGACATCTACAAGCCAGCAAGAGCGCTCTCACCAGAAACCAACCATGCTGCCACCCTGACCTTGAACTTCCGATCTGCAGAAGTATGAGAAAATAAACATTGGTTGTTTAAGCCACCCGGTCCGTGGTATTTTGTCTGTGTAGTATTAGTCTGTCCACAACAGGCAATGTAGAAAACAGAAAGGTCTAAGGTTTACAAGGAGTGGGAGCTTGGTGACAGCCAAAGGAGGAATAACACTCAGTGAATACTTTCACCCGCTATCCACAGCAGACTTCTCCAAAACACAGCCTCAGTGCCACTGTGGGGAGCAGAAGACCTTGGGTGACTTGATCAACACTATTATTATTATTATTATTTTGAGTTGACATCTCACGCTATTTCCCAGGCTGGAGTGCAGTAGCACGCTCACGGCCACCGCAGCCTCGACCTGCTAGGCTCAGGCGATCCTTCTGCCTCAGCCTTTCAGGTAGCTAGAACCACAGGCCAGCTACCACATCCGGCTAATTTTTTTATTTATTGTAGAGACAAGGTCTTGCCTAGTTGCCCAGGCTGCTCTCAAAACCCTGGGCTCAGGCAATCCTCTTGCCTCCCAAAGTTCTGGGGTTCCAAGTGTGAGCCACCATGCCTGGCCAACATTTTTTATTTTTAACGGTAGTATAGTTTGAATATATGTTAGAAAACTATAAGGAATATATTGAGCACATAATTAAATGGAAATTTTTGCTTTTCCTTTTTTTTTTTTTTTTTTTTTT
>CAUYQG010158486.1:0-22058 GCA_963574415.1 Tarsius wallacei | reverse complement strand
GACTTCTTGTGTGGAAAATTGACCATAGAAAGCAAGAAACAAGCCAGGCTCGGTGGCTCAGCCTGTAATCCCACGCCTTGGGAGGCTGAGGTGAGTGGAATACCTGAGCCCGCGGGTTCGAGACCCACCTGGGCAACTTGGCGAGACCTCATCTCTACAATAAATCAAAAAACTAGCCGGGTGTGGTAGTGCGCGCCTGTAGTTCCAGCTATTAGGAAGGCTGAGGCGGAAGGCTCGCCAGAGCCCAGCAGGTCGAGGCTGCAGTGGCCGGGAGCGGCCACTGCACTCCAGTCTGGGCGACAGAGTGAGACTCCAACTCAAAAAAAAAAAAAAAAAAAAACCGAAAGCAAGAAACAGAGACCAGAAGACTGGCTGGAGTTAGAGTAGGGAACCAGGTGAGAGACAGCAGTAGCTTGAGCCAGGTTGGTGACTGTAGTGGGGATAAGACAAATTAGACCATGACTTCTGCTCAAATATGCCATGCTTGTTCCCTCCTCCTGGACTTTTCTATGTTGTTCCTATAGACTGGACTGCACTATACTGTTTTACTTCATGCAGGTCTCGGCCCAAATATCACCTCCTCAGAGATCTTCCCTGAACACCTTCTTTAATGTGGTATCAGGTACCTCCTCCCCTCTCACTTCTTTTTCCTTGCTTTATTTTATTCATAGCCTGTATCAACCCCATTCTTATACTTTATTTTCATCTTTTTATCATCTATCTCCTCCACTAGAAGGTAAGGCCAGTGTCTAGGCCAGGTCTGCAAAAAGACCCTCAACAGGAATTTATTGAATATAAATAAAGCACTTGAGTAGGTGCTGAAAAGATTTTCCTTATATGACAAAAGTGTTTCATATGCAAATATATAGTGTGCACATGATTGAAGGACAGAGGACTATTCAAACTTCATTAAGGAGCTGGCTATGGTAGGGAACCTTCTACACTGGGAACATTCCTTTGACATACCGTGTCAAAGGAAAGTTGTGAGGGGCGTACCAGTAGGTTGATGCTTATGTATGCTTGTAATCTCTTGTGTCTAGACACAGGTCTAAATGAAAAAAAAGTATTTATTTTAAATAACTTATGACTGATTCATCTTTTTAAAAAATAGCACACACCCACAATACAGATCTTTACCCAAATGCATGTGTTGAGCAAATATATGCTTTTTTATTATTTTTAAATGAAGTCTTTTCCCCATCCCCATTTCCTTTTTTATGGTCAGCCCTAGCCCCATTTTCTTCTCACCTTAATGTTTTTAATATGGAGTATTATTTTTCTTTTTGTTCATGTAATTCTATGTAGGATATATACCTATACACATACTGGAGGGAGTGCTGTTTATTGTCTTACAAATGTGGGATCATTTATACACCTTTTCTCACATTGTACTTTTCTCACTCAACAACACCTCATAGAAATTCCTCTAAGCTATCTGGCATAGCTCTGATTTTTTATGTTCATTGGTTACGTACTTACTATTCCATGGTGTGGACGTGTAGTAATCTGTTCAGTTATTCCCTCTTGGAAGGCAACCCTTTGTTTCCTGGCTTTTGTACCTTTGAACTATGCCATAACACCCATCCTTGAAATACACAGTTTCAAAGCAGGAGGTGTGAAGTTGGGTTCTCTTTCATTCAATCCCACAGTTTTACAGTAAAGACAAATGAGAATCAGAAAAGTAAAGGAACGTGCCCAAGGTCACACGGCTAGTTGCCTAGCGTGTTATAAAAACTTGAGCAGCTATTATTTCATATGATCTTCACAAGCAGGACAAGTATTATCATGTCGACTTTAAAGGTAGAGAGAATGAAGCCAAAGAGACTAATAGCTTTGATTTTATGGCCAGTACCGGCCAAAGCCAGGGCTCAAATCCAGGATTTCTGATTCCTGATTCCCAGTAGCTTCTTCCACTCTTAGGTTTATTGGCACCATTAACACAAAACTTCCACAGGGCAGCCTTTTATTAATATATTCTGGACATTAACCAAACACCCGACTGAAAAAAAAAGTTTTGTTCAAAGAATGACACAATTTGAATTTTCTCATAGTTCACAGCACCCTTTCCTTACTTATCAGGATGAATCATGGTTGAGGTTGTTAAAGACAGTCTTTGGAATCAGACAGACTTAACAGAGTGCTGGTTCTGCCACAAACTCAGCAACTTTAGCAGATTACGCAGCATCCCTAAAAATTAGTTTCCTCCTCTATAAATGAGGGGTGTAATTGCTCTACACCTACCTTACTGGGTATGGTTAGGATTAGATGCCACCGGCATAAGAGCAGATAGATACGTGCCTGGCACATAGTAAGCTCTCAACAAAGATTAGCTGTTATTTTGGACGTTGCAATTCTTTGGACCCACCCAACTGAACTGGTAGATATTGCTGATCTTTCCTTTTTTACTGTTCCTTGTCTGGAATAGGGAAAGTCTTTCCCATCTACAGATCCAGGACTGTTAGATGTCCTTGCTGGTTAACTTGTTGAATCTTAATAGGTGTAGGATAAGAGGGGAGAAGATCCTGAAAGAGTGTTCTCTTTTTGATTGCTTGTTAACATAAAGTGGAGGGGAATCTGTCCCTAAAAAGGGCAGAGTGGGGACATTCTGACCCTCCTGAGCGTGGTTGCCTGTGTGAGACATGGAGCACATAGACATTTTTCAGCATCGGTGCATAACTGTCAATGGATGTGTTACAGCTATTTTAGTGCCTTTTCCCCTCCTGGAGAAAATCCATTTTCAAGCCAGTTGCTTGCAATGCATCAAGTGATGAAATACAGATAACAAATTGTGCATTTGTTTGGCTTCATGCTTATTACACCCCCAGTTCTGGAAAGCATTGCACTTAGCCCCTTAATAATCCCTCTCCTGAGATCAATTACCAGGATTTATCTGGTTCCTCGAGCATAAAAGTGTTTTATTGTTTTTACTTTTGCTCCAAGTAAAGTGTGAGGGAGTAGGCCAGGTTTAAAGGGACTGTCCCAGGCAAGAATGCAAAGCTGGAATCACTGGCCCTGCATTACTGTCTACCAAGTCCTTATGAACAGGAAAGGAGGGAACATTTGGAAGCGCTTCCCCTGAGGAGTGGCCGGGTCCAGATGTTCTCATCTCTGGTTAGTTGCACACAGAATGTGGGTCTGCAGGTGCCTGGGAAGGTGGGTGCTGCTCCAGGGGAGAGGCTGGAAAGCAGAGCTAAGTTACTATTTCAGACCAAATCGTTTTTCCTCTAGAGTTTCACTGTAATCCAAACCAGTTGAGCATTTGAGAAGAAGTAGGTACCATGAAAAGGGGTAATGGAATTAGCTTTCATGTTTTTCCAAGACTCTAAACCATATTTCCTGTCACAACTGTACATTATTAATACAAGGCATCTGTTAGCACAGAACTGCCTGAAAATGTGCACCCAAAACCTTACATCTGGTTCCGATAATTTATTTCTGACATTTGTAGTTGCTAGTGGTGAGGAGGGGGGAGGATGGGAAAAAAAGGGGGGGGGGAATTAAACCAAGATGTTGCCTTTAACCCATCAGAAGCTCCTAGTTGGAGCCGAAAGCCGGAGTTCTTAACGTGGTTTCTGCATTAGGTAATATAATTATATTAATTTAGCAGCAAATAGCATGACTCCAGGCCTGGTGGGTGTGGGTGCCCGCTCGCTTTTATCCTGCCTTCTCTGGCTGCAGCAATTAGCTTCCTCTTGCGAAGGGGATTAGCAGGACCACCCCCCAGCGGCGGGGGTGGAGGGGGGGGCTCTCTCAGAGCTGTCAGGTGTCATTCGGCTTTACCCAGGCCCCCTCCTCCTCCCCGCCCCTGCAATTAATTCCCTCTCCTGCTTTGCCAGCCCCTCACCCGCGCGGAGACAAAGAGGCCTGTTCCCTAGGTGTCCGACCTCCCGCCCCCTCGGCGGGCCCCGCCCGGGTTACTCCAGCAGGAATCGCCCCAGGCGCTGGGAGCCAGAGCCGGCCGGGTCTGAGACCCGCCCCAGACTTTCCACGATCAGATTTCAGCCCGACTAACGAGCGGGGAAGAAAGAACGCGCGACTTCCGCGAGCCGGAGTTGCGCCGGGGCCCCGGGGAAGCGCTGGCCTGGCTTGGGTGGGAGGGGACGCCCACAGGCTTCAGGCTTGGCCGGTGTCTGCCCCCGGCTGGGCCCCAAGACTGGGCCGGGCACAGGTGTCCCAAGAGGGGGCGCCCTGAATCGATGCCCATCGGCCACCTGACGTTTCCGCGCGCGCGCCCTTGCTGCCACTTGGCACCAGGGCTGCGGCAGCCACCAACTCCGCCATCGACTCCCAAAATGTTCCAGTTTCTGCAGAGACGTCGTTGTCGGAGATGCTCAGCAGGAAGAAAGTCCGCTGAAGCTGGCAGTCTCCGGGTACCCCCACCTAAGGAGGGACTGTGCCCAGATTGTCTTCAATAGAACACTTGCCAAAAGAAGCCTTGGTGGCCTTTGGGGCTTTGGGCCTTTTTTTTTTTTTTTAAGCAACAACCTACCTTTCTACACTCGCCAACTTAGAAACACAGGTTTTCTGTTTGCTTCATTACCTTCAACAAGCATCATGATCCAACAGCCCCCTCCTTTTCCAGTTCAGGAAACTGGAAACCAGAAAGGTTTGCTTTTTGCTGAAGATCACACAGCTCAAGCTCACTGTGCAGCTGGGACTGGAGGGTCCAAGTATATTGAGTCCCAGCTCAGTGTTTTCTGCAGCTATAATAGGAAAAAGAAATAATTCTCTCTGGTGAGGGTGGGGGGCATGCA
This sequence comes from Tarsius wallacei, assembly GCA_963574415.1. Lineage (NCBI taxonomy): Eukaryota > Metazoa > Chordata > Mammalia > Primates > Tarsiidae > Tarsius > Tarsius wallacei. Next base: position 17,304 of record CAUYQG010158486.1, on the reverse strand, counting down.
GGCCTGGCCTGGACAGCCGGCAGGGAGGCTTATCCCAAGGTTCAGATTTTCCTGGAGCCAGTCCACCAGCGGTCAGGCCACATGTGAGTAATAAAGAATTCAGTGTTGTGTACCTTAGGCTGGTCCCCCTCTTCCTGGCCCCCTTCCCCGGCCTAACTTCCTTTTGGAATCCCTACTGACTTCTGGGTGTCCACTATGGGGCCTGTTGGAAAAATTTCAGTTCCATCTCAGAATAAAAGGAATGAAAACCTGGGGAAAGGCGCCAAGGAGGAAAGCCACAAATACGCATCTGGCTGAGGCAGAGGGAGCAGCTCCAGGAGTCTGTAAGGATGCACCGCAATGGCTGTTTGCAGATGTTGAGCTGCCAGAAGCCTGGGTACCCTTCCTGGTCTCGCTTCTGAGAAACTAGAGCAGCCAAGAGAGATGGCCCATCCTCCCCACCAAACTTTTCCTCTCTGCTACCCCACAAGTCCTTTAGCTTTCTGCAGATCATGGGGAAGAGCGAGAACTATGGAATCAGACAGATGTGGCAGCCTTAATGCCACAACCCATTAGCTGAGGTCTTGAGCAGGTAACTCTACCTCTCTGAGCCTGTTTCTTTGCCTGTTACATGGGGCAACAATAGGACCGTTATGAGGACTTGTATCATGTGTACTGCATGAGACACTTAGCACAGTCCTTGTACTAGGGCCACTTTGGTGGTTTGGACATTTTTGTTTTTGTGGCCAGAGTCCTTTCATCGAAAACAAAATTTAAAAAAATATATTTTATGACTGCATTGGTATAAAGAGGAATATACTAATATTACATATTAAAGCATTTTTATCTGAAATTTCATTTGTTTCTAAAAAGAAACTTAAACATTTTCATGGGTCCCCAAAAGGACCGTGGGCCCTTGGCCCTGAGCCTGGTAGATATCAGCCCTGCTTGTGTCCCAGCTAAGGGTGTGCTTTTGGAATAATCCAATCCAAGACACAGGGGCATGCCTGTTATGTATGAGGAGCCACAGCAAAGAGACAACTGAGGCCGGGTGCAGTGGCTCATGCCTGTAATCCCAGCACTTTGGAAGACTGAGGCAGGAGGACCACTGGAGGCCAGGAGTTCGAGACCAGCCTGAGTAACATAGCAAGTTCTTGACTCTGCAAAAATGTACTTAAACAAACAACAAAAAAAGATACAACTGAAAGGAGAGTGAAATGAGTGAAGGTGGGGAGAAGGAGAGTAATAGCTTTCACAAACTTCATATTCCCCCATCCTTTCTCAATCACATGAGTGTTATAACCTTCCCTGCAGGATCGGTCTGGGCCAGGTTTCCTCTACATCAGGTAAGCTCTCTGCACCACCAGCCCTCGATCTCTACTTTAGGCAAGTAGAGTGAAGCCCACCTACCCCTCTAGGCCCCTCTGCTCAGTCCTTCATGGTAGTTGGGTGCCTATCCTGCCTGTATTCCTGTCTTTACTGCCAAGGGAGATCCCAGGCTCTGGGTCTACGTGGCCAGGGTCCCTCACTGCCCCAGCCTCCTAAGGCCAACATGTGGAATAGCTGGTCACGCCTTCCCTGTCCCCTTTTCTCCTCAGGACAGGACCCCCTTGGGGGAACTCTTCAGTTTCAGAGAACTTAGAAAGAGAGTGGACATGAGAGAAAAAGTAGCTATCTCTTATGATACTAGCTTTTCTCCTGGCTGAAGTTGCAAGGTTGGATCTCACAGTCCCGGGGGGCTCCTAGCTCTTAGGATATGCTCCAAGTTACCAAGCAATGGCAGAGACTAAGCAGCTTATGTTTCTAAAGTAGGAGTGGCTGGTGTTTATCAAAGACTGATGTGTGGGCTCCAGTGGTCTCTCCAGACGGTGGCTGAGGTCTGTCCTGAGCTCTGGGGAAGCAGGAAGTCCCCAGCTGGGCTGGGGCTTGCTGGCTTTGCAGGAGCACTGGCAGGATCTGAGGAAAGCATTCCTCACAAATGTCTCCTTCAGACGCTGCAGGATTCCTTAACAGCTAATTAGTGAGAAGTCGCTACTGGGATGGGGGTTGACTTAGGCCTTCCTCCACCTCCTCTTCGGGGTGAAGGAGGTCAGCAATGCTTTACTATGATTGTATTTCCTCCCCACCCTAGTGCTTTCTTCGGGAATCATCTCTCCAGCCTTTTCTCAGAAACCAGCTTTTCCCTGACAAGTTTGCAGCTCAAAAGGAACTTGCTCCTCTTACTGTTGAAATCAGGCACATCTGGAAGCAGTAAACTTTTCAACAGACTGAGGGGGAAGAAAAGATGTCTTGTAGGGGATGGATTCACCTCTGGGACTAATTATTCTTTATATTTCACCCGTCACATTTACCATCTTCGTCAGAGCAAAGAGACAATAAATGATCTCATTAAATCCCAGAAAGTTGCTTCTCCCCTTCAAGAAGAATCTCCTCTCAACACCCTGTCCTCTGACAAGGGCCGTGTCAGTGAGGCTGGCACTGGGGCCCGGGAACCAGGAACGGGTGGGGCAGAGGCTCTGTGGAGTGCTTTTCCTCATTTGAATACAGTATCTATGTTTTCTATTACTGGAAATATCTTCATGAATCTGAAATCAAAGTCTTCTCTGGCCACATTTTCCCCCAGAGACAGGGTCCCTCAGAAGAGACAGGAACAAGAAGGGATGCTAGGTTGAGGGGTTAAAAAAAAAATCGTCTTGAGGAAATTCGGACCCAGCTTTTCTCTATTCCTCCCCTTATCAAAAACTCAACCTGATTAAGATTCCAGAGAAGACACTGAGTTGGATTCTTCCAAGGCTGGGTGACCCCTCTTTTTCTAACAGTCATCCCTGTGATACAGGGTTTGGGCAGGGTTCTAGAGCTGTTGTCATTCCCTTTTCTTTTCTTTTTTTTTTTTTTGAGTTGGAGTCTCACTCAGTCGCCCAGACTGGAGTGCAGTGGCCGCTCCTGGCCACCGCAGCCTCGGCCTACTGGGCTCCAGCGATCCTTCCGCCTCAGCCTTCCAAGTAGCTGGAACTACAGGAGCGCGCTACCACACCCGGCTAATTTTTTGATTTATTGTAGAGATGAGGTCTCGCTTGCCCAGGCGGGTCTCGAACCCATGGGCACAGGCAATCCACTCACCTCAGCCTCCCAAAGGCGCGGGATTATAGGCTGAGCCTCCGAGCCCGGCTATGTACCACATTTTTAATAAAATCAAGTCCCGCTTCAGTGGGTAGCATGGTTGGTTCCATGTTTTTGCTATTGTGAATAGAGCTGCAGCAAACATACATGTGCAGATATCTTTATGATAGAATGACTTGAGTTCCTCTGGGTATATTCCCAATAGGGGGATTTCCGGGTCATATGGAAGGTCAATTTCTAGTTCTTTCAGAAATTGCCACACTGTCTTCCAAAGAGGTTGCACTAGTTTCCATTCCCACCAGCAGTGTAGAAGCATTCCTTTTTTTCCGCATCCTCACCAGCATCTGTTATTTGTTTGATTAATGATGGCCATGTTACGGGGGTTAGGTGATATCTCAATGTAGCTTTGTTTTGCATTTCTCTGGCAGGCATTATTGACCCCCATGATTTACTGATGATAGTAAGAGATTAATTGACTCAATGACAAAATGACACAGCTAGAGGCCACTACTGTTCCTCATATAATTTCATACCCAGCCTTGTGGAGTTTTCTCTTTGCAGTTATTTTTGGTTAACAATTAACCAGAAATGATAAAACAAAACAAAACCCTTTAAGTATCCAAGAGAAAAGGTACATGGGACAATTCTTGTGCCCACCTCATATCCATTACCCCACATTTTACCCTGATTATTGCCATGGATACCAGCTGTACCATTCATCTCCCAATTTCTGCCTCCAGGATTTTCTGACTTTGCAATGTGGGACACCTGCAGGAACCCACAAGGCCGTTCTCAAGTGTGTGTAAATCTGGAAATGAGAACTAACGTCCATAGGCAATCCTTGACCAATGGAGGGTGGTAGCTTGTCAAATGCTCCCTTCGTCATCCTACTTCTATAGACCTTTGCAATGGGCCTTGCAAATTTTCCCTTCTTTCTTGTTTCAGTCTTCCCAACTCCCAACCATTTCCCAGTTCGTTTCCATAAATAAATAACCTATACCTAGCAAGCCTTTATCTCAGGCTCTGTTTTCTGGAGGAAACCCAAGCTAAGACAAAAGGCTTCTGTAATATCAGTTTCAAGACCACTCAATAATTATAGCGGGCATCTGTTGTTTCTGGTACTCACTATTCACTTTTTAAAAATGATAACCATAGCCTAATCTCCCCTTTGCTAAAGAGTCCATGCAGCTTTGGGGTATACCTGATTCTATCTCCTGACTCTACATGACCCAGGCCACGGTCTGGGCTTGGAGTTAAACATGTGACCCAATCAGATGCTCTGAGACTTTTACTGCAAATAGCACTCTTGTGTCTGTGTGTGGAGCCTGTCCCCTGAGAGGCTGAGAGGTCCATGATGCCAATGTCATCATGTAGCCATGTGGGATTTGAGTCTGGAGAAGGCAGGGCTAATTGAAGAAGAAAAAAAAGCCATGTCCTAATCGTATTATTTGGTTCCTGCATCTGAATATGCACTAAGCCAGATCCACCCCTGAACTTTTAGTTTGCATAAGCCCATAATTGCCTGTTGGTCAAGCTGCTTACTTGCAGCAAAGTGTCTCAACCTTTCTCCAGATATTCAGGATGTCTAAGTTTAGGCCTTTCCCTGGACTAGTGGAGATCAGGATGCGTCTTAGTTCCCATCACACAAGTATTCACCCAACAGAATTAAGGAAAACTACCACGGAGAGAGAGATTTTATTTTCCCCATTCCCATTTATCCAATCAGACTGAAATGTTCTGGGTGAAATAATTTGTGGCGCAGATTCAATCTTCCCTCCTAGAGGAGCAGCAGATTTTTAAATATCTTTGCTCATGAGATCATGGAAGCTGTGGCTAACAGGGAATCGTTTCTGCCTTGATGAAAGGGGTGGGTTAACTGTGTAGTGATGGCTTTGGTGTGACTCACTTCTGGGACCCTAGTGTCCTCTTTCAGCTTCTAGAGTTTCTGTTTTGGAGCAATTCCCTGTAGTAGGCGGTATACTGAGTCCAAACCAAGAGAACACATTTACAGGCATGACTGGCATGGCTTGGACAGTTCAGGTTCTTTTTTCTACCATACTTTGTGCCTCAGACTTCATCTTTTTGTTCTTTTTAACGCTCATTTTCCTTATCCAAACTCGTGACCTTCTTCCCTAATCTGAACCAGTGTCTTCTGCAGGTTTCCCCGTATTTTCTGAGGAACGATAAGTCAGGTTTGGAGGAGTTTTAGCAGAGAGACTTATTCCTTGAGGAATGGCAGCCAATTGTCCTCTAATTCTGCTCCTGCTTCTGGATGCCAGTGCATTTCTAGCTTTCCTGAGGCTGGGATGCAGCTAAAGGCTCCCTATGCAAAGTGGTAAGAGCTTCATACCTGTTTTGAGATGCCTCGAGCTACTGAACATCTCAAAGACAGCCATCTGAATCCCTTGTCTGATTTCAAACTGCCTCAAACTCCACATCAAAGCATCCTGTCTCCTTACAGGATGAGTAAATCCATAAGCTCATCTCAATCTATTAGCTATTCTCAAAGCCTGCTCTCCATAGGCTGAGTCATTCTGTAGTTCTCTTGGTTCTCTGAGGTGCAGAAAGCTAGAGAAGAGGTGCCCAGAGTCACTCTGAGACAAATATAAGGGCCTAGGGCAGAGTTGCAGACAGACATCCTGAACTAAAAAGAGATACCAGACTACAGAAATGTTCTGTTCATTGTGGCAGGTTTCCTGAAGAATGCCTTTTTTTCCTGGGTACCAGACCTGCCAGAATCCATCCAATCATGTTCTCACTAATCAGTCTGTCTTTTGAGGACAATGCTTTCCTTTGAGAAAAACCTCTTTATCTCTGACATCAGGGTTTCCATTATATTTGCCAAGGGTCCCTGTGGCTCATTCTTAAGTACTGAGTATACTTATATGTTCTTTTGAGTTATTGTTAATTTTTACCTCTAAGTAAAGAAGTATGATGTGGCTGCTTATGTAGTTCTTAGAGTAAAACTTTAGAAATAGCTACTCTGCTTTTGCCTGTTGGTTTATAACTTCAGTGATCTGCTTTTTGGCCAAGAGGCTGGGGTCCTGCTAGGAAAAAAGACAACCATCAGAGGAAGGAAGGAATAGGGCACTTGTAGTTATGCTTATAGGAGTTGACTGACTCAGAGCTTACTTGATGAGCACCGGAGACAGAATCTTGCTTTATTTAGGGCTGCCTTTCGGGCCTCCAGTTAGGACATTTTAAGCTTTCTCATAGCTACTTCTTTATGCAAATAAATATGATTGCACCATTATTACAAAAGCACTTCTCACAGCACCATCAGTCATCACCCAGGTTTTAAAATCAAAGGTCTGGGGAATGATTTTAGGAATTTCTTAGACCCCTTCTTGTACAATTGTGAGGATCCTTACTAAGTCTCCCATGGATGTCTCTTGGCGGTCACCTTTTAGAGACTTCTCAGCTGATTACGAAATGTTAGTGAGCAGTTGCTTTGTGCAAGGCACAGTTCTCAGCACCACAAGACAATATAAAGAAAGATAAGAAAAGACTCCTGCCTTTAACACATTTTGACTGGAAAGCCAGGGCACAAAGTAGATAAAATTAAACAATTTAATATGTGTTTTGTAAGAACACAATACCACAGTCCCAGAGATGTCACACAGCAGTTTGTGATTACTAATTAACATAATTAACTTTTTCCAGAAAAATAGACGTCGCCGTTGTTGTTTTACAGAGCCTTATTCGTTATCACCTAAAGATAGATGTAGATTTTAGTTTTGACGCCCCATGGTTTGTTTTGCAGCTAAAACATAGAAACCAAGATACTGTTGTCATTTTATTTACCCTAACTAGCCGTTGATGAAATGAGATTGGATATTTTTATGGCCTAGGGAAAGTTCTGAGTCACTGAGTTGCTGAGCCATTTAGAGTACACTGCTCCATCTCTTAAGAAGTCAGGGAGGCAACATGTGTGCAACGGTTCTGTAGGCAGATGGGACTAGGTTCACACCTAAGGCCTGTCTTGACCAACTGTCGTCTTGCTAGTTTCTGTAATCTCTCTAGAGTTTTGATAAAGCAGAGACAATAATATAGTGCTCATACGGATGATGAGGGAACAAATGATTCAGTGTCTATAATACAAATCTAGCACAATATGTGAAATCAGTTGGAACTCCACAAATAGTAGCTTTTAGACTGATGTAACGTACACATCTGAATCACCTCTTACCAGATCATTTTGAATCTTCACGTGGAATGACCAGAAACGGAGACACATGCTGAGGGCCCAGGGTAGGTTATTCTGGGCACCATTTTGATGAGAGGTTATACAGTTTTAAGTGCCAGATGTATAAGAATAGGAGCTTAGGATGTTATTAGTCTCAATAAATTCCTTTAAAATCTAGAATTTGTTTTGGTAATTGGTAATTCATAGTTGATAAAAACATCTTGTATACTTTTATACAAATGAGATCAACAGTGTCTTTTAGGATGAAAACTATAATTCTATTGATACTACCAGTAACAATGTTTGAAGAAGAACTATGGTTTGGTCACAGAAAACCTTGTTTCTGTCAACACAGGGAGGAACACAAAAAGCATTTGGAAAAAGCAGTGGTTTAAACTGCTAGTTGTCAGAGTCAAAGGCATTTCTATTATATAACATAGACAACCTCGTACATGGAAGTTGGTTTTGTGGTCAGACGACACTAGGTTCCTGTCTGTCAGAATTGGGAGCTTATAACTTGGGGTCTAAATCATTCCATTTATATCTAGTTGATATTTTTCTCAAAGGAAAGAAGAATGAAGAGGAAGTTGGTTGTTTATTCCCTAACTAGTTACTTTTGTTTCTGAGTCACACCCAACATTCAATAATATTAAATACAGAAGCCTGAGTAAAGAGTGAATGTAAACTGGGTTTTAACTGAAGTCATTTACATATATGAAAAATAAGTTTCTTGATGAGCTAGGAGAATTTCCATTAGAATAAAGTTTGAAACCTAGAGCATTCAAAATTTTGATTGCAAACAAGAGTATGGAAATGTGATTAATTTCTTGAGGAGATCGAATTTGAATCTAAGCTTTAACACTTATTAATGATGTAGTTTGATTTGGTTACTTTATATGTTTAAACCTATGTTTTCTCATTTGTAAAAAGGGGATGCCTCATGTGGTTGTTAAAATGACTAAATGAGTTAATAATGGGTTATTATATAAATGTACAGTAGATATTAGCTGTTATTATTACTGATAGTAATGTGAAAACATTAAATTTTTTAAAGAGCATCTTGCTGATAAGAAAAAAATACAAGATTCTTGCTGGCAAATTCAGTGGAAGAACTCACACTCAACTTGTTTACACAATGCCATGATATACGCAAACCATGAGTGCGACGTGACATCTTTTCTGATGACTGCAGTGGCTGATGTGGAGACCCCTGGTGGTTCTATCTTTTCAAGTATTGTAGTGACAAATGACAATGAAATACCTTTATTGCTCACAAGACTATTAAGATATTTCTTTGGGCCTGGGTAGGCTGTGTTAATTGCAGTGTTCTTTATTGATTCCTTTGAACGGTGGTGGTTTTCTCTTCTACCTGTGTATATATGTTACAGGAAGTGGGATGTGGTTAGTGATTTATGCTTATATCTCATTTAACTCTTCGCTTTGCTGTCTGTTTCTGCAGCTGCAGACACAATAGCTCTCCTGGTTACCACTGCTTCCCTAGCTTTCTTTACATTTTGTGGTAAACCAGCTGATCATTGAGGCGGAGTGAAAAAAAGCATGTGGAGCTAATGGTTGAGAAATAGATTTCTTTCACGCACTTTAAAGAGGAGCAGTGACTCAGACCTGGGTGAGCACAGTGTTACCCGGGAACTCTTAAAATAGGAATGTTCTTTCCCCCTGAAGCTGTGGGGATTAGTGCTGTGGGCCTGGGAGTTCCTGAAATGAGCGCCTCTCAGACTTCCCCAGGGCATGGCGTGGGCCCCTCGCTTTCCTGGAGGAGGGTGGGGCCCCTCAGTCCCCATGGACACCCTTCCTGCCACCTGTCATTTGTTGGGCTCCCAGAAAGGAGAGAAGGACAGATGCCGGGGGAGGAGGAGAGAAGAAAGCAGGGTTCCCAAGCAACAGAGCACCAGGGAGAAGCCCAGCGTGGCTCCATGTAGGCCCAGGGGAATTTACTTTAGTCAGGGAAAACTTCTTTTCCATAGCTCCAGGGTGGTGCACGGTCAACCCTTCCCAAGCTCACCAAATCCTTTCTGAGGCGGGTCCTGCCTGGAATGAAGGCTATATTCTTTTCTCCAGAAAATTGCTAGAAGTACGAACAGAGTCCAAAATCATAAATAATTTTTTTTCTTGCTTTTTCCTTCCAGAGGGGAAGGCCTTAGGAGAGCTCCTTGGGTAGAAATGTTCATGGAGACTTCTGGGCTACTTTCAAACCAGGATGGTAACAAGACACAGCCTGGGAGTGCTGACCAGTGGCCTATTCAAGTTTGAAGGAAAATAATCTGAAACGTGGACCCTTCTTGGGAAAGAGAAACCTGGAAAGCCAAAGGGGAGCTAGGGTGATGGCGGACAGCTAACATGGAGCCAGACTGCGACGAGAGAAGGCAGCATGAGAGGCCAGACCTATTACCCTGAGTCACAGACTAACAGGGAGCAGAGGTGACAGCTGGTCTCTCGGCTCCTCAGGGAGCAAGCATCTGGAATAGCACGCTGATTTTGTAAAGCTCAGTTTAGGGGCATGGAACCTTAGGGAATTGGGAGAAGGACAAGGAGAAGAAATAGTTGGAGGAGGAGGACTCAGGGAATTGGATCAGAGGAAAGATTACAGGAGCTAAGTATGGATGGCTAATAGGGGGTTGTTAAGAGTCTTCTATTCCTGACGCCCTAAAAGGCAGGATGTATTTATGATAGGAGGTAGTGTAATTAGAGGATAAGGGATGGGAGACGAAAGGCTGAATAGCACCAGAAAATGTTCTGACCAATTGTATTATTAACAGCTTACACAGCAGGACCGCCACTTCTCAAGGATATCTGGAGTGTGTGTGTGTGTGTGTGTGTGTGTGTGTGTGTACCTAATTACTTAAGATCTTTGAAAGATTTTCAGTACCATGGTACTGTAAGTTTCATCATTGCAGCACAAGATGATCTAATCTATAGAGTCCCCAAAATAGGGCCTACGTGAATATTTTATAATTTCATTGCTTGATCAAGATGACTTATATCTGTGGTCACCTAACCTCTAAACTTGGCAACGAATATCAGCGTGCAGCTTAAATTCTGGCTTAGAGAACCCAGAGACTTAGCAAAGTAACCTCAAATGCTTCTCTAAAATGTAAACTTATTTCAGGAGATTTTGATTTGGTTCTTGCAGTCCATTCTGTGATGAGAAAAGATATGCCACCAGGGCTGAGAAGTAGAGGCTTAGACTTCATTCAGAGGAAGCATCTTCCTTCCATGGGGGATGTGTGGAGGCCTAGAGAGGAAAGTAGGCAAGCTCCCTGCTCTAGTAAAGGGCCCACCCATAACTTTGAGAAGTGAATCCTGAAGAATGCTGTGACATATATGGCTCCATTTCTAGGTTATTTGGTTAAATGGGTGGAAACCCTGGAAGAACATATACCGTTCATACAAGCACGGATTTTGATTCAGACTGAAACAAGCTTTCCTTTTGTTAATTCCAGTTTCCAAAAAGTTTGCTGCTAGGTTTGTAGGATAGCTGGGAAAAGACTTTGGACTTGGATCCATGCAAGTCTTCCCAAACATCAGGGTCCTATGAGGGGCCAGGCATTTTTGCTGTCTATTTTTATTTATAAATAAGCCCTACCTCCCAGGTGCTGGAAAGCTAATCCAGGCTGACAGATTTCCTTGCTTGGCTGCCTTCGCTCTCAATGGCCTGTGCCACTGCTATTAATAGTAAACTCTATATTCTTAAAGAGTTTTCCTGTCTGCTTTGCCAGTCCCGGGCAGACCTTGGTAAGAGAGATCAAGTTGGGGTTAGCCTGGCGGAAGACAGAGGCAATTAAGAAGTGGGGACAGGGAGGCACCATAAGAAGAAAAGACAGGAATTTCTTGAGTGAAATTAACCTTAAGCTGACTTTGAGACTTTCTTTGATACATTCTTTGAGCAATTGATTTCTAGGCCTATGTAATATAAGAATTAAGGAACCTTGCAGGACCCATGGGTAGACAGAAAGCTGTTCTGATTTACCAGATTAGCTGGGCTTTATGAGAAGAAGACTCAAGAGATTATCTAGTTGAGTGAACTTCTATTCTGGCTGCCCTTTCCTTAAACAAATATAAAAACAGTCCTTTTAAGACAAAGTAATATGTGTATTTTTGCTAGTCTCTTCCTTTGGTTTTTCTTTCTTTTTTTTTTTTTTTGAGTTGGAGTCTGTCTCCGTCGCCCAGACTGGAGGGCAGTGGCCGCTCCCGGCCCCCGCAGCCTCGACCCGCTGGGCTCCGGCGATCCTTCCGCCTCAGCCTTCCAAGTGGCTGGAACTACAGGCGCGCGCTACCACGCCCGGCTGATTTTTGATTTTTGATTGTAGAGATGAGGTCTCACCAAGTTGCCAAGTGCATTACATATTTTGGGGAGAAATTCCAGTCAATTTCCGTGCCATTGTGTCTTGTCTATTTATCCTACCGTGGCCGGTCTCAAGTGAAGACAAACCTTTATGAAGGGAATTCTGAGGAAATAGAATTTATGCTTAACTCCTAGTAAAACATAAACCCCCTTTTATGTTGACCCTTGGTGTTGAAACCCTTCCTAAAACGTCAGCATTTGCTCTGATATCGGTGCACAGTTACATGGTCATAATTTTGTCTTGTTCGTCGTCTTGTAGCCCCTCAGTTCCACAATGTTTTATTGTAGGGTTGGGGGTACAGTTCCCGTTGTCTAATTGTGTCTGAATCCCGGGACAGAGTGGAGTTCCTGGCTCCATTCTAAATATCTGCAGCCCCAGGGGCTGCTATTCTTCTAGCAGGTTCAGAATGAATCCTTTGCTTCCATGCTGTCTCCTCTTAGGAGAGTTATAAAGCCCTAATGATGTCTTGTCTCCAAGCCAGACAAGATCCTCACAGAACTATTTCTCAGGAGCATGACTGGGTGCTTCCTCACTTTCAGGCCTCAGGTCGTGCTCCTTAGTTTCTGCTGTGACACGCAAGAAACCTGTATGGGCCCATGAAGCACATGGAGACTCCTGGTTCCTGCCTAACACAAACAGCTGATGAAGTGTAAATGTATTCATCTATGTGGGGTAGAGGAGTCACGCTGCAGTCTGTCTTGGTGCGCTCTTTGAGTTCAAGGAAAAGTACCAGGTTGGAAGACATAAATAGCCCATCCAAAGACAGTCTTTAAAAATCTCTCTCCTCACCCTTTCCGTCCGAGTTGCCAGAGTGATGGCAATGTGAATCACATGGGAAGGACAAGAAAGCGGTAGTAGGTTGGGATTCCTATTTGCCTTGGCTTCTTCTGCTTGTTGTGACAACCGGGCGAGAACCCGATGCATTAAAACTTCTGCGCAATGTCTTTTAGCTACAGGATTTACCACATTTGTGAAGTAAATGGCCAAAGAAATTAAAGCTCGGTCAAGGACATGAGGATTTAGCAAAGGGAGCCCTGTGGTTCCTCACTTGTCATGAATGATGTATAGAGTGAGGTAATGCAACCCAAATTAAATGAGCTGCAGAGTCACTTTCTACACAGCTGGGAGTGCAGCTTTTTGATGACTCTTTGATTTTTAAAAATGTCTGGGAGCATCAGAGGGCCTGGATTCTGAAATCACATTACCTCGCAGTCTTATGTCACAGGTATATCTTGCCTTCAGGGAAAGAGGGTCTTCTCCCGGGGAATGCCACGGATATTTTGACGCTGGGAGGTTGAGAAAAACCTTTTCTCCAGTGTGGTTCCTCCCTCCCCATTTGTGGTCTTAGCCTTCCAGCTTAGAGAATCATCACAATTGCTATTAGAAACTTAGGGGATGGAGAAGGTGTGGTTGGAGAGGATAAGAATGAGAAACTGAATTGGGGCAGTAGGTCCAGAGGGGATGGATTGTCAGAAATAGAGTTTACAAAAAGAGCAGACTTCGTGGTCTTCATGGGCCACTTAGAAATATGACTTTTACCTGCCTTAAGCTTTTTTTTTTTTTTTTTTTTTAACTTGAGGCTTTATTTCTATTGTTTATCAAGGGTTCCCTTTTCTGGCTCAGGCAGGGAGTCAGAGAGACATGGGCTAGACCCTTGTCCTGGCTGTGTAGCCTTGAGCCTTACCTGCAAATTGAGGGAATATCTGCTACAAAAGTGGTTTTGAGGATTGATGTAACGTCAGTGGCTGATGAATATTAATTCTCTTTTTCTTTTATTTTCCTCTTTTCTTTTCCTGCTGACTTTCCTCATTAATATGCTGGTAGATATCTACCTTGAAGCTGATAAGAATCCTGCTTCTAAAGTGGAGTATGGTTCTACTCTTTTTGGAAACTCTACTTAGCTAGTGTTAGCTTCTTTTGGAGGAAACATTCTGAGGATTACTGGAGAGGGAAAAACCCAACCCTCTTTTTAAGGAACCATTTTGGGTGCACCTGAGGGTTGGGGAAGGAGTTTACCTACATGAGTAAAAATGAAACAAGATCCCTGCGATCCACTTATTTTCTATGGTGTCCTGAGCATGAGGAAGATACTGCTTGAAAGACAAGAAATAAGATCTGCCATGGACTTGTGCCTGTTTGACATTTGATTTTCATCACTGGGAAGCCCTCAAGATGAGAAATCTTTTTAAAAAGAGTGATTCCCTAGGTACCTGGCAGAAGCAAACATAAAACTAATATGGTGGGATAAATCCTTAATCTGGGACTCAGGATTCCCATAGATAAATACCTGCAGAACACAAGCTACTGATACACAATTGCAAAACACACGAGGAAACAATCTACCATGAATGTGCATTAGCAGACATTTAAAAAGCACATTAGATAGTTGCCAACAACTTAAGGCATTAGCGTCATTGTGTAGAAGTGGTTACAATAATTTTGAAATCATTAAAGACATATAATAGAGAATTTAAAATATAAGAAAAGAACAAGCTATTATAAAAATAATAAAAGACATTGTAGAAGTTCGAGAATGGAATGTAATTGTGTACAATAGATGGGAATTCATAAACTGGAAAGTAGATCTAAAACATTTATCTAGAAACTAGCATTGAGTGATAAAGAAATGGGAATATGTCAAATATGTAAAAATATTTGTAGAATAGAAATGAAGGGCATATATATGTGAATTGTAGTTCACAAAGGAAAGAATAAAGGGAGTGGGGGAACACAGTAATTGAAAAAATAATGGTTAAAAATCTTCAGAATTAAAAATAGACCTAGCACCTCATATTCAGGAAGTACAACAAGTCCCATGCAGATTAAATAAAAAGGAAAACAATAGACTTACTGAAAGGAAATCTTAGAAACAATAAAAACAGAGCAGTATATTGCTTATAAGAGCTGATAACAGGCTTTTAAGTAACAAAAAAGAAGAATATTTTCAAAGTGTTAAGATAAAATTTTGCTTATTACATTCTCTTGAGTGATAATTTGGTGGAATAGAGAATTTTTCATTGTCCTATTAAACTTAAAAATTAGGAGTGAGATGCACGATGAGCAAATAAATTAGTACATGTAAGATAAATCTAAGTTAGAATTGACTTCATAAAATACCAATTTCAAAAATGGCATGATTTAGAGGAAAAAGACAAAGAAAAATTAAAAGCTGTACAAAAATAATGTGTAAGACAAGTATGCACTGATTGAATTTATAATATTCTAAGTTCTTGTGTTGTTTTGGAGGAAGATAGAGATATTGATTCACTTTAGACATTGTTAAGTGTGCATATTAAAATGTTAACAGTAACCACTAAAAGAATAGAAATTAACTGAGTAACTTCTAAACTAGTAGATAAGGCACAAAAAATAAAGAAAACTCATTTAATCCAGTAACAACCACAACAGCAGATAGATAAACTTTAGGGTAAATAGGAAACACAAAATAAGTTGGTAGTAATAAATTCAAATAGGTCAGCAATTACAATAAATGCAAATGAACAAAGCTCTCTGGTTTAAAGTTCAAGATTATCATATTGGATTGACAATGAAAGCAAAACAAAAACCAGAGATAATGTACCATCACAGAGTAAGTCTTAGTAAATACAGTAAATGTCAAAAAAGCAAAAACACAGTAAATTCTCTGACTACAGTAGTATTAAGAGAGAAACCAGTAAGTAAAAGTTAAAAAAATTTTGTGAATTAAAAATAACTTTACTTCTAAATAAATCATGAGCCAAATGATAAACAACAATGGAAACAAATATTTATAATTAAGCAGTCATGACAAGATCACATATAAAATTGTGTGATAGAAAAAAGTACTTGGAGTATAGTTGATAGCCATAAATGCTTCCATTGTAAATGAAAACACTTAGAAATTAATGAATTGAATCTAGTAAAAAGACACGGTAACTCAAAGGAATTGAAAGGAAGGAAATTATGGGGTTGGAAACATAAACTAATAAAATCAAAAGCTAAAAAAGATTTAGCTTTTTCCTCGGTTCATCAAGATCCACGAACAGACCTTCCTGTGCTCCATAAAGGCATTCTGTTTCTAGGAAGGTAGGATGACTCACCTAATTAGTCAGTTTGAGAAGAAAAAACTGAGCTTATTTGTCTTAACTTTGCTCTTTTTCTTCTTCAAGAGCAAACCTGTCTGGAGTCAGGACAATTTCCTCTGCTCCTCCAGGCCGTAGATCTTACCTGGGCAGCCCTTTTGGGAGAAATTCTGCTTAGTCAGCAAGTCAATCCAATTCTGGCTCTGGCATTAAGCTAAAACCTCCAATCTAGCTTTTTACCAGTAATAATGACATTGTTTTTTTGTTTTCTCAATTTTTTAATAATCTAGGCAGGAAAAAAGAAAAGTACAAATAAGCCTTTCCAGAAATAAATAAGAAAACATTGTTAAGATACAGTAGAATTTTTAAAATATCAGCAAACTTTGATGAAGTAGACAATATGAAAATAAAAATTTACCTACATGAACTCAAGAAGAAACAGATAACTATAATCATCAACACTATTCATTCTTCTGTAAAAATCTACACACATTCATGTGTATGTATATATACACACCTCAAACCTCTCATTTACAGTAAACATTCAATCTTATACAAATGCTCCAAATAATAAAAAAAGTGAATGCTCTCCAACTTGTTTTATGAGACTAGTATAACATTTAGAGAAAATCGAATAAATGTGATACTGGAGACAGAAAAAGTGAATATGAAAAAGAAAACTTGCAGAGAAATAGTCACTAATGAACATAGGATCAAAAAGTAATAAGTAAAATATTTTCAAGTCAGAATCCGGTGATAGCTTTACAAACTTTATATATGTGTATTTATGTGTGTGTGTGTGTGTGTGTGTGTGTGTGTATGCACATGCACATGATCATTGTATAAACCGAGTGGGGCTTACTAGATAACATAAAGATGGTTTAACAGTAGAGCCTTTCTTAATGTAATTTAGCATATTAGTTAGAGAAGAAATGTTACATAATGATCTCAATAGAAACAGAGAAATCAATATATTGTCTTGATAAATTCTTAACAAAATGGATACAAGGGAATATTTGAGAAAAGCTACCAATATTTAAGAGCAGACACTACACTCTATGGTATTGCTCTCATTGTTGTAGCTGGTCTTGGGGCCACAAAAATACTTATTAATACTCACTGGTACTCACTGATCCCTGCTCTGCTATGCATTCTAGATCTTCCTCACTCTTGGCTAGCACTTCTGCTAGTTTCCGTGGCCTGTCTGAGAAGTCTAGGTCCTCACTTGTATATTTCTCAAGCTAGCATTGTTGCAATTGTCCATTTACCATCAAAATTGGGCGAGAAATTGCAGAGGCACCCAAGTGCATCACTTGGATGCCAAATACGATTTTTTCTGCCCACGTGGCGTAACAGCAACCTTCTCCTGATAATCATTGCGAATATCCTCGCCACTCCAAACTCACTACTTATTGTGATAATCGTGTGCCCTGGGTTTTATTTATTTATTTATTTATTTTTTATTGTGATATTGAGGGGTACATTTAAGGGTTAGGTACACAAATATGTCTCGTTCAGGCACCCTTGTTTGTAAGAAGTGTCCCCCCATCCCCAGACAGGTATTTACTGCCATTAATCGCTTCCCCTATCCCTC